>PVKS010000659.1:0-159795 GCA_004027875.1 Aplodontia rufa | reverse complement strand
TCATTTGTGTTTCTCTCTAGAAAAATGTCTATTCAAGTCCTTTGCTCATTTTCAAATCAGGTTGTTTGCCTTTTTGTTGTTGAATTAGAAGAGTTCTTTATACAGTCTGAATTCTAGACTTTTATCAGATATATGATTTGAAAATCATGTATTTGCTCCCATTTTATGTGTCTTTTCATGTTCTCAGTAATATTCTTTGCTGTTCAGAAGTTTTAAATTTAAACTTGTCATGCAACGAACCAGTTACCTTCTATGTTTAACTCCAATTTATTTATTTGTTATTTGGTTGCTTATCTTTTAGGTGTCATATCTAAGAAACTGCCTAACCCATGGTCACAAAGATTTGTACCTAAGTTGTTTTCTGAAATTTATTGTTTTAGCTTTTACCTTTAGGCCTTCTATTTATTTTAAGTTTTCTGTTTTTTTTTGTATATATATATATATATATAGTGTGAATCAGCGGTCCAAAAACTGTCTTCCCTTTCCTTATTCTGTTGTGGTTTCAATTACTTTTCCCAAGCTCCCTTGCAAACTGACTCTCAGGTCAGTATATATGTATATGTATGGAGAGAGAGAGAGAGACACAGAGAGAGAGAGATTGTCTTTAAACAGAGATTTAAATGTAAGAAGGTGTAGCGAACAAATCCAGCCACTGAAATTATATTCTCAGAACCTCATATGCAACTAGCATTCTTAGAAAAATCTTTTTTTTTTTAAAGAGAAAGGAAGAGAGAATCAATTTTATTTAGTTTTTCATGTGGCTTTCATTGCTCTAACACTTTGTTGTGTACGTAGTGCTGGGGTTTGAATCACCCATGTACTTGGGCATGCCAGGCAAGCATCATAACCGCTGAGCCACCGCTCCAGCCCCTAGAAACAGCTTTATGCACGAACCTTTTAACAGTGTCAGATGATGAGGCACTAGAGGAGGATAATTGGACAGGTGAAAGGGAGAAGCCAGAGTTTTTTCTTTACCCAGCTTCAGATGATATTTCTAAAAGTTCCTCTGTTTCCTCTGCTGCTCCACATCACATTAAATAACTTCTCTTTGTGGTTCCCAGCCCCTCAGGGTGGTCCCACTATGTTTCTGCTTCCTAGGTGGCCCTGCTTTCTGAGTGATGGTTACTACACCTAGTCCTGTTGTTTCTATAGTCCTGGATTGGGAGCAATTCCAGCTGTTGCTAATCTCTGGACTGCTTCACATTCCCTGCTGACTACTCATTTCTCTTATAACCTGTAAATGCTTTCAATAAATTCCCTTTTACTAAGAAATACCCAGAAAAAAAATTCTACTTTCTTCATTGGACTTTTGATTTATAAACCACTTAAAGTGCTTTATTTTATTTTAAAATAGTTGCAAAGGATGCCATTTCCAATGTTTGTAGTTATTAACACTTAAAAATAAAACCTGTATATATCTCTCTTTCAGATGTATTTAGTGCAAGTTAAACACCATAGTTATTTGAGACTACCTTCATTCATTTTTAGAAAATTGTGAAGGTATCTTCTTCAGTCAGAAAATTTACGTTATTTCTTTTTATCCCACTTCTGCAACAAAATAGTGTTTAATGTCATATATTTTGTGCACTAGTTATTCAATTAGTCATGCTTCACTATTTCTCAGCAGAAAAATAGATACATAACTGAAATTGCAAATTGTTGAACTTCCAAGAGCCATAGTTTCTCTTAAAATACTTTTGGTTTGAATAATTACATTATTATTGTCATAATATAAAATTGATAAAAATAACATAACTACATTAATATAACTCTTCATAAATAATTATTAAACATGAAAATTATTTTGGAAATGCACTTTTAAGAAGGTGAATGAGGGCTGGAGTGGTGGCTCAGCGGTTTCGGTGCTTGCCTGGCAAGCACGAGGACCCGGGTTCAAACCCCAGCACCACGTACACAACTGAGTGTTGGAGCAACCAAGGCCATGTGAAAAACTAAATAGAGTTGTTTCTCTCTCACCGTCCTTCTCTCTTTTAAAAAAATCTATTTAAAAAAAAAAAAGAAGAAGGTGAATGAAATGGTTTTTTAATAGGGGCTTTTGGTAGTAGCCAGCAGGTATCCTTTCTTTTGTGAAATAGGAAAAGAGAAATGTGAAAGACAAAATTGGAACCACAAGCAAGTTCACAGGCAGATCCCTTTTAGGAAGGAGTACACATGACTTTGATGATTTGGGAATCTTAAAACTATTTATTTCCCCCTAACCCATCTCCCCACACACGAGGTTGCATATGCTCAATATTCATGGAAATTGTTGTGTACTTCAGGAGTGTATGTAACCCTGCCATTGTGTGGGAAGCCATCTTGATGCAATTGTATTCTTGTTTTATTTACTTTTTTCTTCTGTCTCTTGTTGCTTCTCCCACACTTAGCTGTGTATGTGGTGCTGGGGTTTGAACCTAGGTGTTCATGCACGCCAGGCAAGTGCTCTAACTGACAATCCTGCAATGGAATTTTCTAAGGACCCTAAGGCATGTGATCCTAAGAGTCACTGAATAAAAATATTTTCGGACCAAATTAAGAAGTTCAAATAATGCAAGTCATTGAATTAATTGAAAACAGAAAGAAAGGGGATAGATGGCTTAGGAGAGGGTACAAGCAGAATGGAAGAATTATTCTACCTCAATTCTGAATTATGCAAAGTTTGTATATCTTGTCCCCTTCTCTGGTGCATCAACTTTCCACTGAGGGGTGGTTACAAACCAGAGTTGAGGTTTAAGCAACAGGTTTAAGTAAAGGGAGGTGCCTGGAACCAATACACACTTGCTTTAGTGTGCATATAGTTACAGCTGAAGCTTGCCAATGAAATTGATGAGCAGTTATGGAATGTATTGGACAGAGGGTACATGGGCCGGAATGAGTGTCATCAAGGAGAAGCCAACTGAAGACCTTACAAATAGAGTACCTGATGTGTATTTAGCATATTGTGGATATGTGGTGCTCTTAGTCCTTTTCTCCCCAACTCCCACTTTCAGGAGGCTGTATGTACTTTACTTGTCTCTAACATGTTTCACAAATTGTTATCTTATTTATGCTCCTTATTTCTTTCTCTTATTTTACATGATACTGAATATTTTAAAAATGCTATAACAAATTACATTACACTTGGTTGGAAGTTCTCTGGCCTTCTTCACTGGTGTGGTTTCAGAAAATCTGAGAACCAGGCAAACATAGTTCCTACCATTGTAGGACTCACATTAATGTACAGTGGTACTATTAAGTCAGAGAAAAAAAGTAAAAATGTTGTACTGGTGGACCTTGGGAGCATAAATGTTGCCCCTTGTTTTCTTTCTGCCTGAAACAATTAGTTGGGCACATTAAACATACGGACCTTGAGGAGTTTATGGAATCTTCAGATGGAAAATTCTGTGAGGCCATATTACTGGCTAGTTTGGAGCCCTTTTTAGTATTTTATAGTGAGTGAGTTAAATAGGTTTCCCAGTATACTTCCCATTTTGCAGCTCTACTTACTATACTAGGATGTGCTGAGGAGAAATATAGTTTACACGTGGTCTAGTTGCTCTGCTCTTGAAAGGCATTCAAATGAAAAGACAAGTTCTCCATTCTGATAAAAACTTTCTGAAAGGTTTTTTTCTTTCATTGGCTCCAAATTGTATACTTTTCAAGTGAGAATTTTAAAAATTGAGCAACTCATTAAATTATCAAGGCCACACAAGCTTTCACATAATAAAACAATTTCAAGGATGGATTGAATGAATTAAAACTAATTTATTTTTCTTTTCATGTATGTCTAATAAAAATGACTGATAGATTGTTTAGACTTTAATCTGTTTAGATATATGCCCTCCCCTCTTTTTTTCAGTGACAAGTACAAAGCAACTTTCCAACTATTTTTCTTCCAGTTTTGTAATTTTAACACCGACAGTAAGAAACCTTCTATAGAAAGTTTGGCTTTGAACTGGAACATTTTTGCCAGATTTCTGCCTAGAGGGAATTTTTATGGTTGAATTTGTAAACACCAGAAAAATGAAGTTGAAAATTGACTGATTTAAATTTTCAATCTGACTATAAGTTATGCTTCTTATCCATCATAAGTTCTAGTAATTCTCTTTCTATAAATTTATTTTTCACATTGTTTTATTACAGAAGTCTTTGAAAATTATTTGTTTCTGTAGGAATCAATATAATACCAATGGCTTCAGAGAAGCCATAATTAAATTATGAATGATAATGTATAATAAATTCTAGCACCTCAGTTTCCATGTTTACAGTTATAGGCATTTAAGTCCCTTTAGTAAGAATAAACACAGTGAAGTAAGTTCAAAATGGGGAAAAAAGTATGATACTCAATTAAACTACTATATGTAACCCACATTTTCAGCAGTCCTGAAAACAATAAACTTTAATCACAGCAAGTCAGATGAAGATCACACACACACACATACACACACGTCATTGAGTTCAAATTACTGGAGAATTTTTTACTTAGAAATAATGAGAATAATGTTACCCAAAAGAATTTTGGATTTGTTGATTAAACACACACACACACTCACACACACACACACACACCCAAACACACATATATAGACACACACATATGGCCTAAATGTTGAGTAAAACTCTTAATTACAACTTGCTAAGAATTTTTTATATATAAAAGGAGTAAAGAGTTTGATTTTAAGACATATGAAAAACTTCTAATTAATCAAAGTATCAACATGTCATAGTTAGATGAAAACCTGGTCATCAAAAACCATATAGAAATCCAGGAAATAGAAAGAAATGTATTTTCTGGGCAAAGATGCACACAAACAAAAAAAAAATATAGAGCCATATTGACAGAGGAAAGAATATTATTGGACAAGTAAGCTTTTACTATTCCTTATGTCTTTTTTTCCCTACTTTTCCACCACTCTGGCAAAAGTTTACTTTTATAGTAGCAGTAATGGGGATTGCTTCTTTTTTAAATTTTTTTTCTTGTTTGAGATAGTCTTGCATATTGGAGGGAATTGTTGTTACATATTCATGCATATATGGCTATTGACATAGTGAGGTTGTAAGTTAAGGCCGATCCTAGACCAGAATCTACCCCCCTCATCCATTCCCTGAGCTCATGTCTCCTGTGTAATCCCCCCATACCATAGTTTGAAATGAACATATACATGTATAATAATTGTCAACATTTGAGTTTCTCTGCCTGCCTGTGTATAGTTAGGCTCCTAATGGGAGTTGAATATTCCCAGTTGTATTGAAATCTCCCCTTGTTCTTTCTTTTAAACTCTTGTAAACATTTGATAGTGTAATACATTTCATTTATTAAAGGAAGAATCAAACTAATTTAACATTTAAGAAATACTTAAATGAAAGATAACAGACACTATGTACACTGTGTTTGCAACATATTTAAATAAAATTACAGATATTTCTAAAATGAATGAAAACAGTAAAGAAGGTACATTTTCTACCTTTAAAAAGGACTGGAGCAGTGGCTCAGTGGTTGGAACACTTGCCTGGCATGCACAAGGACCCAGGTGCAAACCCCAGCACTATATACACAACTAAGTGTTGGAGAAACAAAAAACAGAGGACAAAATAAAATTGATTCTTTCTCTCGCTCTCTCCCTCTCTCTCTCTTTAAAAAACAAAAACTGTACACTTAAAAAAATTACCTGATAAAAACAGATGATCTGTGTGTTTGTTGACAAAGAGGGATAACCACCTAAACATATCACACATGTGTGGTACATTACAGTATTTTCTTTCTTTCTTTTTTTTTTTTCAGGGCTGAGGACTGAACTTGGGGCCTTGCGCATGCTAGGCAAGTGCTCTGCCACTGAGCTTAAATCCCCAAACCCTAACAATATTTTCTTCTAGACACACACACACACACACACACACACACACCTACTCTTATATAGTGAAGGTCAAACACTTCTGTTACATCTTCCATTGATGCCTCAATTATGTACTGAAAGTTTAAAAATGCATTGTGTTTTGGGAGAATACAGTTGTTGCAATTTGTATTTATATTTAGCAACACATTTAAAAAAAGATGTTGGTGATGAAACAGGGAGGTCAGCAATCCTTCTGGAAGTTCTGGATACTAACAGCTAGGGATGAACCTGGATTAGAATGAAATGAATGAGGCACTTGCCTTGGGTACATGATGTAAGAGGGTTCTAAAAACCCTAATACTCAAATAAGTATTTTAATGCAATATTCTTAAAAATCAAATTTAATACTGAAAAATCCATGATAGAGTATCAAATTTTAAATAAAAAGGGGACTGGACTCTGCCATTGCACAACTCCTCTACTTCATCCTAGTACCAATTCTTACCAGAAAAAATTTGATTCAACTCTCTTGTTCAGAGCATGGACTGGGATAGTGTGGCAAGGACCAAAAGCATAGCTTCTAGAAGCATCCTGAATATTCTCCTTTTTTATAAATGTGCACTAGGTTGGGAATCATAGCCTTCTGTGACTGAGCAACAAGCAGCCTAGCCAACCACATTTCTCTCCTACACTACAATTTTCTATTCTGGACGGGATGATCCCTTTAAGGTCCCAACGTATTTTTCCCACTTTTATTTAGCTTAGTATTTCTAAAAATATTTCAAAGACGTTTACATTTTTTACAAGCAATAATTGAATAGGTTTCTGAATGCCTATTTTAAGTTCTTCTCATGAAGATTCAAGATGTACACAGCATATTAAAATTTTGGAGAAAATATGTCATATTAAATCTATTTATTTTATTTAATCCAGTGTTTTCCTAATCTTATTTTATTATTTTAAAGAGAGAGGTAGAGGGGGCTGGAGCGGAGGCTCTGCAGTTACGATGTTTGCCTGGCATGCGTGAGCATGTGTGTTCAAACCCCAGCACCACGAACACAATGAAGTGTTGGAGCAACAAAAGCCACATGAAAAACTAAATAAAATTGATTTTCTCTCTCTTAAAAGAAGAGAGGGAGGGGGAGAAAGAGAGAGAGAGGGAGAGAGGGAGAGAGGGAGGGAGAAAGACTCAATTATTCATCTGGTTTTTGTTTTTTGGACACTTGGTTGTATATGTGGTGCTGGGGTTCAAACCCGGGTGCTTGCACATGCCAGGCAAATGGTTTAACGCCCTAAGCCACCACTTCAGCCCCTTCCCAATTTTATTGACTTTTTATTATACAGTCATAGATAGCATCATCTACTCTCTACTTCAGCTATGATAAGGAAGCAAATACCTAGTCTTCTTTTCTTAGTAGCAGCATTTCACTCTTCTGATCCTGCAAGATATTTGTCCTTCTTCCCTGGCCCTGACTTTTTATTATATCTAGACTGGAGCAGTTTTGGAGTGTCTGTATATGATTTTTATTTATACTTCAATTGAAATATGGGCTACAGAATTTCAGGGCAGATGTCAAGAGGACTGCGGGTGTGAATTGGGGGGAATACTGACCAATTTTTCTGTGTGCTTTAAAATATCCTATTCTCAGTTTGCATCTTCATCTCTTCAGAATGTACATATCTTCTAAGTATATACTTATCATAACTATTGGATTGAGAGAAATCACCCAATAAATGTGTGTACTGTTGGAAATGCTTATTTTACAATGGCCCAAATGAAGTGATGCAAAATGGGAATCAATGTGACTTTGAATATCCTGGGGGCTAGAAAACAGAAACCTTAGCATATCAGTCTGGGTCCCCTGAGGAAAGAGAGAGATTACATAATAATTTGAACAGAAAAAAATTTAAAATAAAAATTTATTGACTATAACAGAAGATTGGAATAAAAAGGAATTGGCTAAAAAGAAGTGAGGAGAACTCTATAGAGCATAGAAAATAAATGGCGTTCACTATCCCCAGCAGTCAAGGAGGAATCCTCTCTGGTTCCCTTTAGGAACTGAGGTTCAGGACTTCCAAAACTTTGATTCACTGGATGGCAAAGAAGTTATGCTGGTAGAACCTACTGGAAATATATCTTCTAGGTTTCTGGGGAAAGCTGTTTACAAGGTGGTATCTTACTGGAGGCACACTGCTACAAACTACCCAGGAGGGGAAAGTGCTAGGGGAGGCTGCTGGCTGCTGGCTGCTGGCTGTTGACTGATGTGTGCTCTAGGAACCTGAATCTGGAAAAGCCAGCCTTGCTGCAGAACCTGGACCTTGAAGAAGCGCCCTACCGAGCAACTGTGTGTTTGCACACATACCTGTGTACACAGTACAGGAGTCAGGGGCCGGATAAAATACATGTGGTGCATTGCAGAAACCTGCTACATGAGCAAAAAGGGAACCAGGAAGCAAAACCCTTTTCTTCTGCAATGTCTCTCCAATGTCCCCTTTTGATAAAATGTCAATGTAGGCTGGTAAAGGGAAGTATATAATGGGCCCAGATCCATTTTCACAGAATTGGTTAAAAAGGGTGAATTTGGAGCTGAGAGGCAGTGAATTAATAGCTGGCATGCCTAAGGAAGAAAAATGATCATGAAAAAAATAATGATTGATGACAGGAATGTGATTAAGGAAAAGAGAGGCCCATTAAAAAGATAATATAGGAGAATCACTTCAAAGTTGGAGAAGATGAAAGTTACTGTTGATAGAATTTGATGACTAGGTAGGAAGAAGAAAGTGTCTTCTCTGAGAAGAGTCTAATCCAGGAAAGCTTCAGGGGGGAAACTGGAGGAGGCATTGTTGAGAATAAAACACATATAATGGTGACCTATAACTGGCATCCCCTAGGACTTAGCTGACAGAATTAACTTGGAGATTTGCTATTTTATTTTTTTTCTGTTCTATTTTTTCTACCCTCTCTAGTTTGTGAATTCAAATTTCTCACATGGTAAAAATGATGACTTTTGTACAGTTAGGTGGATTGAGAGTATACTATGATTTACATTTTTCATGCTGACATCAGGGTGTGGGGGCTGGGGCACCTGGATCAGGCTACCACCCCAAAATCTAAAGTGAAATTTTGGAACCCTGGGAAATGGGAGTAGAATTGGATAACACCTTCTTTGATGCACTGAGGATAATATGAGAACAATTTGATAAAGGCTGATTGAATTACTACAGGAAACCTTTAATTTTAGGGTGTTCTTAGATGTTTCATTTCAGACCTCTGTAAACTTTTATATGTAACATTCCACTGCAGCTCAAAGATCACTGCTACTGCCATAGGCCAATTGCCAACACTGAAATACCACCAACACTGAAATACCAGAGGGCTGATTTGGGAAAATTAGTTGTATTTCTTTGACTCCTGGGCAATCTACTTTTTTTTTTCTTTTTAAGAAAATGGTTTCTTCCGTTAACTAGGATGTCATTTAGTAAGTTGGTATTTTAGTCAACAGAATATATACCTCTTCAGTCAATACCGTTCCTGAAGAGCAATTACGTAGGTGCTCCATAAATAGGGTTCTGAAAGATCATATGGTAAACATCACCCTTTTTATGACAACACTAGTCTCTTATAAGTGCCTGAAAATGGCCCATGGGAATGTTAACTAGAACAACAAGGAGAGATTTATGATGCTAAGTCCACCACTACAAACATTTCATCTCTTGTTACAGCCATGCAAATTATTATAGGTCCACTGACAATGGGAAAAATTTACTGAGCTTAAATCAGACAGTAGTTTACTGTATAAAAAATTAAAATGGAAAAATGTCAGAAAACCTTGGATCCCTTAAGTTATTAAGTTGTCTTAAAAGTATATATAGGACTTGTGATTATGCTATATACCAGAAAATTCTTGGTAAGCTCATGTTTTGTTTCTTGTGTAATCATGTATGAAATGGAAAGCCTTCACTTTTTTTTCATGTCAGACTTCATGAACATTTGTTCACTCTTTTCTCATCTAGTTAACATGTTCCCATTGTGCTTTAAGGACAATAGAAGATTCTGACATATAGAATTGTGTTAGACAATTGTTCCTAAGGAGCCCATGGGAATGCACTAACTCATCCTTTTTTTTCTCTGTCTTTAAATGAAAAATATTTGCATAAGTAATTAACAACTTATACAGAAAAGAAAAAATTATACATTTTCACTTCAAAGACCTAATTAGAACTTCTTGCACATCCCAAATTTTCCACCACATGGGGTTGGGGATTTAGCTCAGTGGCAGAGCGCTTGCCTAGCATGGGCAAGGCCTGGAGTTTGGTCCTCAGTCCTGAAAAAAAAAAAAAAAGAAGAAAGAAAAGAAAAGAAAAGAAAAAAAGTAAAAAAAAATTAAAAAAGTAAATTGACCAAATTTCCACCCCAACAGTCTCCTTAATATTTACTCCTTTCTATTATCTTTTCTTTTTGAAGAGAGGGATAGTGAGAGAGAGAGAGAGAGAGAGAGAGGGAAAGAGAGAGCCATTTTTATTTAGTTTTTTCATCCTTGCCTCTGACACTTTGTTGTGTACGTGGTGCTGAGGTTGGAACCTGTGCCCTTGCTCATGCCAGGAAAGCGAAGTAACTGGTAAACCACCACTCCAGCCCCTCTATTGTCTTTTTCTGCTAAATTTCTGATTCCCTTTCATTTTAGAGCAAGGGTTGTCAAACTTTTTCTGTAAAACCAGATGGTAAATATTTTAGGCTTTGTGGGTTGTTCACAACTACATAATTTTTCTGGTTTGGTAAAGGCTGCTATAGACAATACACAAACACCAGGTTGTAGGTGTGTTTCAATAAAATTTTCTCTATAGACACTGAAATTTGCATTTAATATCATTTTATTGAATCGTGAGCATTATTGTTTTAATTTATTACACCTTTTTTATTAGAGCTTTATGTAGAGCTTTCATAGTAGTTGTGTTCATCCTGAAAAACTTGTATATGCATGGAAATCAATTTTGGTTCATGATCTCCCACTTTTCCCTCCTGTCCTTCTTCCAATCTCCCCTTCTCTTTCCATTCAACCATTTTAAAATGCTAAAACCATTCTTAACTTTTGGGCTTTATAAAATTAGGCCAGATTTAGCCCAAGGGACTTAGTATGATGACTCCTGGTCAATGCTACTTCTTCAGGGGTCAATCTTCACTCAGTTATGGTCCAAAGAGAAACTCTACAAAGATGCTTCTATTTATAGAACTTTTTCTTATGATACATTCAAAGTTCTGGGGATCATTTGTATATTCATAATTTTCCATTGGTTATCCCATTTTATTAGCTGGTCCATTGAAACAATATTTTAAGATTTTACAGGGACTTTTAAATTATTAATATGTAGAAGTTAGATCAAGAAACTGAAATAAAGAAGCCTAAGGTTTGATCCCAGTTTAGGAGTTTAGTTCTTTGACTAGATAAATAACTTGACTGCCTTACCTCACAAATTTTTTGGAAAGTCAGGTGTTGTTACTAAAGTTATATTAAATGTTAAAGGACAGGGAAGGGGAAATTATGTTTGTATCTTCCAGAGTAGCCACATTTTTTTTTTCCGCAAAGAGAGAGGGACAGTGAGAGAGAGAAAGACAGAATCAATTTTATTTAGTTTTTCATGTGGCCTTTGTCTCTCTGAGACTTTGCTGTGCACATGGTGCTGGAGTCTGAACTCATGCACTCTTGCATGCCGGGCAAGTACTGCAACCACTGAGCCACTGTTCCAGTCCCAGAGTAGCCACTTTTCAGATTAAAAAAAAAAAAAACTTTTTAAAATGACATATGACATAACATACAACTAGAAAGATAAATGTTTCTGAGGAGGATTCATTTTCTTTTTTTTTAGAGAGAGAGAGAAAAAAAAACAAGAGAGAATCAATTTTATTTATTTATTCATTGTTCTCAGACATTAGTTGTGTATGTGGTGTGGGGGTTTGAACTCAGGTCCTGTGCTTGTCAGGCAAGGGCTCCAATCACTGAGCCACCACTGCAGCCCTGAAGAGGAATTTAATGGGTGATTTTTTCCAAATATTTTGATATAGAAGAAAATCTAAACTTAAGGATGAGATCAAACTATATGGCACAAAATACACATATGTAAAATCTCACGATTTTCCTATGTGTCTGCTCTTACCAGGAGAGATTTGGTTCAGGGGTCTGTAAAAATGTTTTCTTCTTTAAATGTAATGCTCAGAGCCAAGATTTCATCAGTTCCAGGCTCAGTCAGTTCCAGTTGAAAGTGTGAATGTTGAGCAAAAGGATATTTTTTGAAAGGAGTCAAAATCTGCTGTGCCAGATACCTGAAACGTTGTTAGGTTATTCAGTGGAAAATTTCATTTCCACATTATAAATAACAGTGGGATATTTTAAGGGATCCAAGACTAGTAACTTCCAAGAACTGCTTATATTAGTTCCACTGAAATATTTAATGGAGGGAGGATGCAGAGGAAACCAATAAAGTTAAATTACGGGATATGATTAATTAAAATAATCTCACTATTGATTAAATCCCCTTAAAACCTCCAACCATTGAGGCCTGCATATTTTACTACCCACCCAGAAAAATGAAGGACAAAATAGCGATAGAGAAAGTTTGGAGAAGTCCCCAAGATGATTTCTTAGATTCAAAGGGCCCTAGAATTTCATACTCAGAAAAGCCCATGTTTGAGATCTTAACTGTTTCCAGTGCCTTCAAATTGTTCGGAGTTCCCTACTCTGTGGACAAGTCCCAGAGAAGGCAGAACATCACCTACCAAGGGATTTCTGATTTTCTTTGGTCACAGAAATAATCCACTTTTTCTAACTCCTCCCTTCCTTTGCAGTCCCCACACATTTAAAAATAAGTCAGATGTCTCTGTTGGCGGCACACTAAAGACAGGAGGTGGGTTAGGTTGGGGTTGAGGGAGAAAGAAAATGAAAAAAGCCACAAGTGTGAGTTGTCATTCTCAGGGTCTGTGTGTGGACGCGCGAGTGTACTTGTCAGTGGGTGTGTAAGATAGGGGAGTAATGGATGCAGTCTCTCTTCTATATTTTTTGGGGGAAGCCTGGCTTCTCTTCCGTGGGTCGGCAGCCTGTGGCCGGGGAAGACTTGAAACTGTATCAGGCGCGGCGGTATCCAGGGTTAGAGCTCTCCCCTGTGACCGAAAAGATAATTAAAAGTCGCAGGAGACAGTGGAGCTCCTAGCTGCGGTTCCAGTTCTTCGGGATGAGTGTTCTCGGGGCTCGGAGGCCAGGGTAGTAGTTTGGGAAGGTTGTGTCAAAGAGGGTGGCGCAGAATCGCGTCTGGGTTTCCAGGAGGGTAGCTGTGGCAGGCAGTGGAGGTGAGAGGCCGAAGGATCTGGAGAAGAGCGGAGGGGAGGTTCGCATTTGTTGAGGGATCTGGGGAAGGCTCAGGAGCGCAGGAGGAAAGTGGGGAAGGTAAAGAAGGATGAGAAAGGCGTTAAGTTATGAATGGAGAAAGTGAAGGTAAAATAAAGACCCAAAGAGGAAGGACAGGGTAGTGTCCCACACCTCCATCGTTTCTGGGTGAGAGGGCACGCCTAGTTACCACCCACCTCCGCTCCTAGGGTCTGGAAGCCCCTCAGTCCCCAGAGCATGTGTTTGTCGGGAATATCTGTGTCTCCAAGTCGCGCGACCATACGTTCATCTAGTGCTTGAAATGGGCTCTAGAGTCCGCGACAGCAGCAAAGAGCCCTTTTCCGTGCTCCCGCGTCCCTTCGCCTTCTGAGCCCTCCCAGGCCCCTGCCAGGGCGCTCACCCAACCTTTGGAAACGGTGTTTTAAGCACACGGAGAGCCGAGGGTCGCAGCAGGTCGCTTCCAGGGTTAGGGAGGCGTTTGTACTGATCAATAAAAGTACCAAGTAAGAGGTATGTGAAGACCTTTAAATAAGATGGGAGGAGGTAAGTAATGACCCAACCATCTTTCTTCCTTAATACTTCAAGGGGGGTGCTTTCCAATTTTTCATTTATCTTATAAATTCACTTATTACTTCAGTTACCTTATTAGCAATCATTCTAATTATGACAAATGATGATTCTTTTTGCAAACACCTTTTCAAACGTTGGACGGTTTAAAACGGCTTGATAATAAACCAAGAAACGTAGCAGTGCACAATTCAATGGGAAAACGGCCCTGTGTCCCTTTCTCGGGGTGCAATTGCCTCCAGCGGATTTTCCGGCTTGTGCAGGCGCCGCACATTGTTTTGTTTTGAAGACTCAAGAGTTTGAGGCTGGTCTGAGACACCCACGTGCTTCTGACTCTCATCAGCGTAATGATCGCCTTAGCCAGAGTCGTGTCTATATAAACCACAAAAACCTAATCATTAGAAATCCCAGCCTCCAAAAACCACATTTTAGGTAAAAACTGCCGCTTTTTTTCCCCCGCGTTCCTTCATCCTCTCGACCACAAACTTTTGGGGGATCCAAAGTCGCTTTTTAAACCCACACTGGGAAATAAATACATAAATAAATAGCCATTGAAGCAGTTTTTATTTTTATTTTTTAAATTTTTCCCCCCGGGAGCGGCGAGGAAGAAAAGTAAGACACTAGATTTAGTCTGAGACGCAGGAAAGACTTAATAAAAGATTGAAATTTCATGGAAAACTGCTAGGTTTTTTCCCCCTGGCAAGGGCTTTTGCAACTTAATTACCAAACTGACAGTTTCTCAGTTTTTTTCGCCCTTAAACTCATCCTTGTTCTCTAGGAATGACAAGAATGAATATATGAGAAAAAAGAAGTGCCCAGCTATCTACTTGAGTTTCTAAAAACTATTTTGACAAGCCCCCCAGCCCCCATTTTTTGATGTCACCTAAGACAAAAAACACCCGAATCCGGCAAAATTTCTCACCCCCCCAGCCTCTCAGGCAGAGGAGGGGGTGGGGTGGGGGAGGGCGAAGAGCGCTGAGAAGTCAGCACAGACACTCAAGAATTTTCCTTCCTCCCCTCCTGAAGTTACAACAAAAAATAACGACAGATCAGCCTGCGACTCTCTGGCATCTCAGCTTCAACCTCGAACGACCAAGAAGGGGTTCCTCGTCCTGAGGGTGGGGGAAGCAAAAGAACGCCACCAGGCGAGATCCCCCTAGCCTGGGGCCGCCTCTTTTCGGCTTCAGCAGCTGAACTTTGAGTGCCGGGGCTCCTTCTCTCGGCCGGCGGGCGGCGGCAGCGGCTACGATTCGCAGGCTAGAGATCCGTTGCCCTGAAATCCGCTGCCCGCGACTTACCTCCAGGCACCTTAAAGCGCGAGGGACAAGGGAGCTTTGCAAGTAGGAGGGAGTGGATGCAAGGTGGTGGCTGTGAGAGGCGCGAAGAGAAGGGAAAGGAAAGATTCCAGCAGGGGAGCCGAGCTGGCAGCCGCCACGGGAAGAATCTGAGCGTGCAGCCGGCGCGGGGGGAGCTGAAGCCGCCGCGGAGGAGGAGGCGGCGGCGGCGCGGGCGGGCGGCGGCGCGGACGCCGGCAGCTGGGTTGCAGCGCGCGGTGCGGCGGTGGCGGGCAGCGCTGGGCAATGCCGGCCCCGGTGCTGGACTGCTGAACCCGCTCCGTTCCACCGCTGGACTCGAACTGGGAGGGGGCGCCAGCGCACCCAGGACGCGGTGCCCCAAGGGACCCCATTGCAAGCTCCAAACTCAAGTCCCCCGCCTCCCCGGGCCAAACACACCCCCTCGCCCGTTCGCAGCTGCCACCCGGGGTGATCCAAAGGCTCCGGCAGAGATCTGCGCCTCCCGGGTCTCCCTACCCGCCAACCCGACAGCTTCGCATCGCCGCCGGGGGCCCCCCTCTCACAGACTCTGACCGGCAGTTGGCTTCGTCGAAATTGATTTCTCACCTTCTCAGCCCCATCACCTCCATCCTTTCCCCTCGTCTCGCCTCCACCCCCTCAATTTCCTCCTCCTCGCCCCCCATTTCCACCCTCCTCCCCCTCCCCCGGCCACTTCGCTAACTTGTGGCTGTTGTGATGCGTATTCCCGTAGATCCGAGCACCAGCCGGCGCTTCAGCCCCCCCTCCAGCAGCCTGCAGCCCGGCAAGATGAGCGACGTGAGCCCGGTGGTGGCTGCGCAACAGCAGCAGCAGCAGCAGCAGCAACAGCAGCAACAACAGCAGCAGCAGCAGCAGCAGCAGCAACAGCAGCAGGAGGCGGCGGCAGCAGCGGCAGCGGCTGCGGCGGCTGCAGCCGCAGTGCCCCGGTTGCGGCCGCCGCACGACAACCGCACCATGGTGGAGATCATAGCCGACCACCCGGCCGAACTCGTCCGCACCGACAGCCCCAACTTCCTGTGCTCTGTGCTGCCCTCGCACTGGCGCTGCAACAAGACCCTGCCTGTGGCCTTCAAGGTAAGAGCTACGGCCGCCCCCCGCCCCCGGCCAGGGCCTGCGGAACCTGCCCGCGGCGGTCTCCTAGCCCACTGGGACCGGCCCCGGACATCCTGCGCGACCTTCAGCCTCGGCGGGTCCAACCCGAGCGACCTTGATTGGCCTTTTCCTCTGGATGTCTCGGTGGGCTCGGAGCTGTAGTCCGGTCCCGCAAATCCTCCTCTCTCACCTGTGACCACAGCCACTTCGACCTCAGCCCACGTCCCTCTTACCAGTTCCGCACCCTCCAGGTCTCCCGGCCCCTCTTCTCACCCACTTGCCTGAGCCAGCTCCCCTCCCCCCGGAGCCCCAAAGTGCCCACTCTGCACGGTGGCCCCTCTCCTTCCTCCCCGCCCCCTTTTCCAGAGGCAGTGATCCCCGGCACTCTTCCCTGGGACTCCCGCGTTCTCGTCCCGGGCATCCCGGCCGGCCCCGCACCGCCTCTCTGCGGGATTCTGTGCGGTCCCTCCCGCTTCCCTCACAGCCAGATGCCCATTCGCCGGTCTCGGCGTCCGCTTCTCTGACCCGGCGGGAGCTCAGCGGCCCCGGCCCCTCCCGGGCTCGGGGGCTGGTGTTCGCAGGGTGCCCGCGCCTGGCGTTCGCCCCCGGGGCGGGGCGCAGGATGCGGGCTGTGGGCTGCGGCGTGTGGACGGTGGTGCCGGGCTTGGGAGGGTCCCCAGCAAACCTGGGGACTCTGGGCACGGTGAGGGGGACGGGATGGGGGCGTTTGCGCTCTTCGCTGACCCGCGCCAGTTCCCGTTACCCAGAGGAAGGCGGGGCCGCCAGGGTCTCCGCGCGCCCCGAGGCAGGATAGCTCCGGGGTCCCGGGCGCTGGACCTGGAGTGCGCGGAGGCGCGGGTCGGGGGAGGGGGCGGGGGCTCCGGCTGCCTCTTGCAGCGGGGACCGAGCTCCCTGCCTCGCCCCGCCTGGGAGGGATGAGGGAAACCTGTGGAACAACTTCGGTTCTCCAGACTTGAAAACGGAGGTGAAAATGGGCAGATTTGCTTTACTGCTATTTTTAAAAGCCTTAAATTCCAAAGGGTCTTCGTGCTTGTGAAAGGTCGCGGGTAGCTCGCGACAGTGGCCTGGGCGCGGAGGTGGGAGCCTGCGGCTTCAGAGCGGCCTCCTGCGCCCTGCCGGCCCGTTAGTTTGCGAGTGGGCAGCAGTAGCGGGAGTAGCCGTCGCGGCTGGCAGGTTGAGGGTGTGGGGTCCCGAGCCTCTCGCAGGGTGCTGAGGCTCCACCACGCGGACTGGGTTTCCCGGGGCAGCCCTCGCCAGGGGGAGACGCGGAGCCCCCAGGCAGGAGCGCGCTCTGGGTGGACAGGCAAGCGATTCTGGCCGTCCCCTTCGCGGGACTGGACACCAGGGGTGGAAGGGGCGGTGAGCCACTCTCAGGACGCCTAGAGCTCCACTAGATGGGCCTGGGTTCCCTGGGTTCAGGGATCTGTGGGGAGCGGGGTGAGCAAGGCCTGGAGGGAAAGAAACTTAAAAAAAAAAGAGGAGGAGGTGGAGGAATCCTGCCAGTCCCACCATTGTGGACCCTGGGGCCAAACTCCCACGGGCCCCTGGCAGTTCCCAGTTGTTGATCACCCCCACCCCACGCACCCATTCAGAGTCCTTGTGTGGGCGGGGTGGAAAGAAAGAGGAGTCCAGGTCAATTAGAGCTGGTTATCTCACTAGGTCTTGTATCAGAACAGAAATCAGAATGAATTGTTATGGAAAGGGGATGTTGCATTCTGGGGCAAGTTTCATTTTGCAGTTGGCTCACGAAATGGTCTTTTTTTTTGTTTTAAATATATATAACCGTCACATTTCTCCTTTTATAAAGCACCCATTCTGTAGGTTAATATTTTCATCCTTGAAATAGGAAAAGGTCAGAATATATATGAATTGCAGACAGTAAAATTTCCACATAAGCGGTGTCTTTCATAATGTTCCTTGTCCAAGGGCCCAGAATGTTCTAATTAGCCTTATGTGAGGGTGGAAATTTGTTAACATCAACCCCTCATAGCGCCCCAAAACCAGACAGAAGACCTGAATGAAAACAGCAAAAAACACAAATAAGTAGATATTTTGTCTATATAATGCCACAAATGAGGATATGTGAAAATCAGTGCTGACCTTTTTAAAGGTATTATTTACATGTTTGATGTTCTGTTACACGTTTAAAGTATAACTCGAACTGTTCTTACATTTATGATGTTGACTTGAGCATGAGCATTCTGCATAGAAAGGATGTTTTGGCATAAAGATAGAATTCTATGTGGTTTGAGCTATTCTCACATGTTTTGGTTGTCATCTAGGTTTTCTTACTGCCTTCCTTTCAAAACTATTTAGAAAGTAAATTTCTTTGTTAATCATACTTAATAATTATGCAGAGTACATTTTTGCTATTTAACCAGTAAACATACCATAGATGACACAAGGCCATGTAAAAGTGAATATGGTAACTTAGATTAATTGAATTATGAATCGTGTTAAAAGTAATTTAGTGTTTTCCCAGCCTCATCCCTGTGTTTCATGGAATTCCAAAAAGGGGTGGTAGTTGAAATTCACTCGAAATAGAAGTTGTATCTCTGCTGAAAAAAAAGTATAGATATTTGAAAATTCAGATTTTGACAGCAATTTTTATCATTTTCGTTCAAATGATGTACAAACATCCATTTTTTAAAAACCCTGCTTTTGGATAAAAGCCCGAGAGCAATAGACTGTCTATACTCTTGCAACATAATCACATACATGTTCAATAAAGAGATAATATGAAGTCTCCTTTTTTAAAGTGGTGACAGCAAATGGGTTATCATATTCAGAGATCTGTACAAAATAAATTATAGTGCTGCTGGGCAGATAACAGATAGGTAAATGCATTTTAAAAAACACACACAGAACTGAATTGTTGAGAAGTCTGGTATTCAAATCAATACAGTATTTACTGAGCCCATATTTTATGTCTGTGCCCTTATGACTTGGCACTGTAGACAATCAGATGAATTCAGTATACTGTTTTCATACAATAATTTAAAGTAGTGGTTCAACTTGATATTGACAGTGTATTTCATTAAGTAGGGAATGTATTAGTATTGTTCTTCTTTGGGGATTATATAAAAACATTTATATTCAACATGTAAAAATACAAAAGTAACTAGTATACTTTATATAAAGTTGTTTATTAGCATTGTATTTTTAACAAAGTTCCACAGTTTTGAAATATTCAGTCCCCCCAGGTGTCAAGGAAATGGACATAAATATTTTTAACATTTCTTTCAGGTGTATTACACTGAAAGCTTAAAATAGTTAAGGTGCACTATTAGAAGATTTCGGGCCCTTTCTGTCCCAGATTATTCTAGTGTTTGCAAATTCAGCTCATTAGTTGATGGTCAGGTAGAAATAGTGGTGAGAAAAGTCAGCTCTGCATCTAGTAGCACCCTTTTAGTTAGGGGTCTATCAGCATTTCCCCAGTGAAGCCTGGTGTTCAGGGTACATAACTAAGTTGCTTTAAATAGCTTCAAGCTGAAACACTATGCCGAAATTTTAAGTCCAGATGTATATTTTAAAACTAGAAGTAGTGCAAGCCTATAGGACCGTTTTCAGTTAGACAACACTGGACTATATATATTTACCAGTATCATATGTTTTTCTGGCAATGTTAAAGAAAGAAAACATATTTTTAGATATATGATCTAGTACTTGTAGTTAATTTTCTATCTTTAATAATACTTTTCAGTATTTATGAAAAGTTTCAAAATGACAGCAGCTTCTCTTTGAAAATCATCTTTCGACATTAGCCATTTTTTCTCTCTTCAAAAGCAGTATACAGTTTATAAATACTTGACACTAGTGAATTGTATTTTTCCTAAGTATTTAATGATCAGATTTTATGTTTATATCTTTTTAAATCTAAGTATACCTAAATAAGGGGAAATAGGTTATTAAACCTGTCATATACTTATTAAATCTTACAAATTGTTACGCAAAATTATATAAATCATAGTAGATTTCAGGTTGTATGAAGATAGACACATTTTTGTTGTACCTGTAAATGCAATAAAACTTAAAGTTTAAATGTTTTAGCAGTCAACATATAAAACTGATTAGTAAGTTAGCTGGAACAAATTTTTTAGGTGGAAAATATTTTTTTAAATTTTAGAAGCTTTCTGTTTGAGGAAAAAGTAGAGTGCATATCTCTCATTTTCCCTCTTTTTGGGCTTACTTTTCGTGTCCTTTCACAATTCCAACATATGTACTGTTAAATGATATAAATCATTTTAATACACAATATATAAATTGCTGGCTTAAATTGAAAGAATTTCCATCAAAATTTTCTTTGGACTTAAAAAAGAAATTTTGAAACAATATATTATATTCATTTTTTTCTTTAGAATTTGATTACTTTTCTTAAATTTTGGGTTAAGTTCTAAAGTTAACAGTAGTATTTGTTGAAATTTTTGATAGTTTACTTGAAATTTTTGCTTTCTGCAATTATTGGTTGACTTCTCTTTTTATTACAAGGAGATTTGATTAGATTCTATCTTGAAAAATAATTATATTTCAATTATACTGTAAGTTGGTTTGTAAGAGTAATTGGTTAGCTAAGATTATACTTCTGTCCATGTAAATGTCATGGGTAATTTTAATTTCCAATATACTAAGACCACAGAAATAATTTTAAGGGTCTAAGTAAATTCTCCATTGCGCCTCTTTCAGCATGATTCACAGTTTTAGTCATAATGAGTCTCAGACAAAATTTCAATAGTGTTGCTAGAATTAAATATCCTTTTATTTTATTTTGAACTAACTGCATGCATGTGATGTGAATGCTGGTTATATTGAGGCATGCTAAATAAAAGAACTTCTTTATCAATTCTGAAATGTCAGAGTACAAAATTTCTTTCCCATGAAGCTTCTTGAATTTGTAGATTTTATGTTTTAAGAACACCTAGAAATGTAATTGTTAAAGGTTTCATTATGAATTATTTGTACAGCAGTACTTTTGTATTGGGTAACATGGAAAAAAATTTTAACTCGTGCTTACTCTTAACTAGTAAAAGAGCCATTTTTTGACTGCTCTTACTTAACTCCTTAAAATGTTTTTCCATTGCTTGGGTTTGGAACAGATGAAATGTATAAAAATTTCTTTATTCTTTTGGTTTTCTTTTAGATAAACACAGTTGAGAATCTCCTAGGGAAACCTTTTAGCTTCAGAGATCTACTTAAAACAAACAAACAAAAAACTGTCAAACATGTAATTACATTTCTGACTGATATAAAGTCAAATACAGTGCTCCCCCTGCCTTGCCAACACACACATTTTTCCTCCTCAGAAAAACACTGGGCAATCTGATTTGGTAGAATAAATAGCAGAAAAAACAATAAATCTAGCCATTAAACCCGAGTTCAGCCATAACAGAGAAGGCTGTCACTACATTGTGTTAGCTTTTTGTTATTGTTTTTTAGGTCAAGTTCTGAGCCTCATACAATACCACACAACTCATGATTATTTGTTTTGTTAAATGTGGTATGTAAAAATATACCAATATTTAATATGGTCATTATTATGTGCTTAGGCAAAGTAAAATGGATTTATATATTTCACTCTTAGGAATCTTTTCTTTCATATTTCCCCATATTGAATCAATTTTACTTTTCTCCTAACTAAAAAAATCCATTATGTTAAAAATGCAGTAAAATAATAATGTCCTACAGCTCTTAAAAACCTTCATTTTGGGGAAAATTTCTTTTATTATTTCCTGAAGTTTAGCCTTATTCAAGTGAAATTCATGAGCATTCTTCCTTTATCTCTCAACAACAGCAAAGAACATCTCAGGACATTTAGTTGAATGTTTAAGGATGCTTCTAAGTAAAAAACCTATTTAGCAGACAGCAGAGTTGGAGCAGAACACTATGTTACCCTGCTCATCTTACAAAAAACAGATCATTATAACTATACTTTATATAATATGATACTTCTACATTTTACATACTTTAAATATTATTTACAAATTATATTGAAACATGATTGTTCGTGGATATGTAGTAAAAGTAGGAAAAATTGGAGCCTCTTTATTTTTAGTGCACTCATTTTCTTCTGAACGGTACAGCTTTTACCAATGTAATATATACTTTGACATAGAAAGTCACACAGCAGGTCTTAAAACAAATATATGCTGAGTATACAAAATATCTAATATTCAAGTGAATACTGGTAAGTACTATTTGAATACTCAATTATTTGAGTATTGCAAATGTGCACATTTTTGGCATTGTGAATTTGAAAGATACATTGCTTCTTTAGGAGTACAGCATTAACTATATTCAGAAATCACTTGAGGTACTAGATCAAGCATACAGGGAGGAAGTCTTGTTCTCAAAGGATTTTCTACTGAGTTGGAAGACTTCTCAGATTGAGAATAACCTTATACTGCAAGTAAAGGGTCATCACCATGATCCCCTCTTCTGTGGGCCAGAAAAAGTCAGAAAACTGATTTTGAGCAATGGCATATTGCTGCTGATGAGGGATGCTGACTCTCCCTTTAACTGGTTCTCAGAGTTTTAGCTGGTGGCCCCACAGACTTTGTGCTGTGGAAAGTGGTTCTCTTTATGGAGCTCTTTCATTTATTTATTTAAAAATATTTATTAAACACTATGTACTACTGGACACTGTTTGGGAGTCAGGCATAGAGTTGTAAATAAGACATGGGATAAAGGCCCTTCCTCATGTAGTTTCCAAACTAATTGAATCTGGACTCCTAAGTGAGTTCCCCTTCTTGGGTTGATGTATTAAAGGAGTACATGGATCATGTGTATATATTTATACAACACAATTTTGCCCCCCTACCAACATACACATTGAAATGAAGATTACTTGAGTACAGTGGGCCACTGGGAAAGTGGGTTCTATGGATTCAGGAAAGTTTACGGTTTTGAACTGAAAAATAACCTAACAGAAAAGTAAGGGTGATGAAAATAGTGATGAAGTTTTGTTTAGTTATTTTCCTGGATGGAGGAGAGAATATAGTGGAGTGGTAGCCTTCATAGATGGGTAAAATTCAGCCCTCAAATAATAGACATGGTATCTGTTTTGCCATATTATAAGAAACCTGATTTAATGAGAGTATGTATAAAGTATATTGGGAACGTGATTTTAAATGTTTAGGTTCATGTTATGGAAATCTTCAGAAATGAGAGAATAACAATAGACATATAAAAGGGTAAGTGGGACCTTTACTAGACAGGCAAGCACACTAGGGTATCATTCTCAAAGAGGAGTGGACTCCTATAGTTGGAGTGATTGCTTAGTTACCAAGAGGGCATCTGGATGCTAAGTGAAGAAGAGTTAGAAATAACCTGAATAGAGGATCCTGGAAGTTGGTTGAGAGAAAGGATTGTTGTTAGGGGTGGGGAGAGGATTTTGGTAGTGGATTAAGAATAGTGTGTTTTATATACTGCTAGCATTCAGGTACCAGGCTGTATGTTAACCACTGGTGCACATTTGTAAGTTGGCTGACCAGGGTAAACTCTGTTCCCTAGCTGTGGAACAGAGAAAATGTTTGTTAGCTTCAAAGACTGATTATAAGGAATCTTTATTTGACTAGAGTTAATCTGCTTCAGATTAACTGTTGAAGATTAAGGAGGCAAATGTGTCATTCTAAGGTGACAGATGGAATAAAACAGATTAGAAGCATGGCTAGGGATATATTTTTTTGTCTCTGCTATTCATTTGCCATTGATCATTTTCAACTTAGTATATATCTTTATTTTGCACCCAGGCTTTTAGGTTTTTTGATGGCTTTGAGTATTTGGGTGCCACTACAAAGTGGGCATTATCAAAAGCTGATTATGTAGCCCAAAGTAAGGAGATGAAATGTGAATCCCACTATATTCAGGGTTCCATATAGTCAGGAACTCCAAGATTTCACCTGAAAGTTTCTCCTGTCGGACCAATCACACTTCCTACCTTTTAGCCTGATATCCAGATGAGAACACACCTCATGGCTCTCCAAGCTGTAGACAGGAGATGCCTTAACAAGCATAATGCAATCTGCAGATGGGGCCTCAACCTTCTTCTGAGGCATAATTCCTGTGGACAGCCTAACATGGGGATTTAATAAAAAAGTACATATATTCTGTGAAGAATCCAAAAACAAATGAAGGAAATTTTTGCCTGCCTTTGAAATGGGTGGACCCTGAAATATTGGTCTGTTTGAAGTGGCATCATAACCCATATACAGATGCTTCATTCCTTTCTGCCATTTCTGGACCAGAGCACTAAGTCCTGATAAGACACATTACTTACAATGAGAATTTATTCTCAGTTTTAAGCTTTTCTGATGTGCCATTATTGCTGCTGTGTTTCCTGTTTTATGTAGGTGGTAGCCCTTGGAGAGGTACCAGATGGGACTGTGGTTACTGTCATGGCGGGTAACGATGAAAATTATTCTGCTGAGCTCCGAAATGCCTCTGCTGTTATGAAAAACCAAGTAGCAAGGTTCAACGATCTGAGATTTGTGGGCCGGAGTGGACGAGGTAAGTCTATGACTTTTAATACTGATAATAGAGTAAATACATTAGTATCCTCTAATGCAATGTGGCCTAGTCTGTATACAAATGTAGTTTGCATATGAATCAGCACTTTTTACTGAATAGAGTTACTGAAGGTTTTATTTAAATACATCCAGACACAGATGAGTGTTTTTCTGAGTTCCCAGGCCATTTTCATTTGTTTTATGATATTGAAAATGCAAACAATGTTTTCACAAGAACTACCTACCTTCTAATTACACAGACTGTGATATGAGCATATAAGGTAGAGAAAAGAACAGTCGGAGGAGCAAGTTCTGAATTATGAAGAGTCACATAACAATAAATTGAGTGGCAAAGAGAAAAGAAAAATGAATATATTGAATCAATTTATTGACACTAATCAATTTTGCTTTAAGTTGAAGTAAGGGTAGATGGCATAATGCTCTTATCATGTGCTACCTCTATGTAACTTAATTTATTCTGGTAATAAGAATCTATTAAAAATCATGGCATTTTATAGAAGGCTATTCCTTTGAATAAGTGACTAATAGTATTACTATGTTTGAATGACTATGTAAAGTTGCCAGGACAAATGAATGATGAGGACTAATAGTTCTATACTGTTTAAGGATTTTCACCATCTAAATCCATATTCGTTTATTAGGAGTCTTTAAAAGGATCATAAAACAGGAAGTAATCCCTTTTAGGGTTTTCACAGCTGTTTCATAAATGGGGTTAATGTTTTTTAAAGAAGTATCCAAGGAGACGAGTATTTTGGTTTTTATTTACTTATTTTACAAAGAGATTTTTACTAGTCATTCACCTATTAGAAGTATTATGTTCATTTATTTATTCATTCAATCTTAAATTTCCATTTTAAGTATCTCAAGAAGAAGATAAAAAATAGGCCAATGTTAGGACTAAGGTAAAATAAAATTTAAAGCCTTTTGGATTCACTACAACCCAGGTTTGAAGTAGGAAACGAGCATACCAATTTTTAAACTATGTCTAATAATTGCTCTTTTGTTTGGATCAGATGTCAAATTATTACCATTGTAAAAACTTGATAAGAGAAATTCAAGCAAGGCTGTTTCCGATGAGTAGTTTTAGTTTACTTTCTAGGAACAAGGCCAAGAAGTTGTACTTTTTAACTTAAGAAAAAAAAATGATGCATGCTAATGAGATGCTGTCAGTGAAAGGTTGTTTGAAATACAGTGAGATTCAGAGCCCAAACTAAAGGATTTATCTCTGCATTATGTTTAGTTTACTTGTTTTTTAAAGAAAGAGAAAAAGAAAGAATCACTTTTATTTAGTTTTTCATGTGGCTTTCGTTGCTCAGACACTTCATCGTGTATGTGGTGCTGGGGTTTGAACTCACATCCTTGTGTATGCCAGGCAAGCACCGTAACTGCTGAGCTATCAGTCCAGCACCTAGTTTACTTTTATTAAAAGAAAAGAAGACACATCCTCCATCATTATGGGCTGATGAGGTCTAGAGTGTGTGTGTAAAATCATTCTTTTATTTTCCCCTCAGTTTCTCATGCTGGCACATAGTACAATTAAAGTTTCTCTTTTTTCCTAGTAAGAATCAAGAAAAATATGATGATTTACCTATATGTTCTAGAGTGCATCTTCCTTCTTATGTAATAATACCTTAATTTTAACTAAAGTAATGAATTGTAGTATTTAAAGGATTGGGTGTTGTACTTAATTTTGCTTTACAGATTCAAGCTAGTGTTTTCATTGTCTTTTTGTTTTATATAGATGCTGCATTATTTTTTTCTGATCAATTTGAGTAGAAACTATGGCAAAGCGATAGTGTACTTTGTAAACCCTCAACATATTTATTTAAGAAACTTCAAAGAGAAACAAAGGGTGTGCACTGTTTTACTATATTGGCTTTCTGAGTTTTGGCTGGTTTCCCAAATAGCAATTTTTATATTTAAAAAAAAAAAAGACAGACTTAACTGCTTGCAGACTTTTCACGCATGGAAGATGAAGAAAGCTTCTTTTGATGAAGTGTAATTATGTCCAAACAGAGCTGACCCCCTCCCCCTATATTTCTTATGATCTTAACTGAAGAAAGTAGGATTTTTCCTTTGAAGCAGCCGGGACTTGGTGGAGGATCTGAAATACTAAAGTCTGCTGCCAGAGGCAGGATGGAGAAATTGGTCCAGACTTGTCTTCAAGATTTAGATGGGGGGGTGGGGGGGAGTGGGTGAAGAGAGAGAAAAATTGATTTATCATTAATAATAGATTTTTATATCACTATATTAACATTTTATACAAGGAAACAGTAATATCAAACAAATGAAGAGGAAAAAAGAGAGAGACACTGATAAGAGCACTCTGAAAAAAAAGTGGGTCAGTTTTTCAGTGGCAGGAAACCTTTTAACCTGCTTTGTACCCTTTGTACCTGACCTGCTTTTATAACAGACTGCAGCTTCCTTTTTGATTTTCACACTTCTCCATTTCTCTTTAAGTTACTGAGTCTTATGAACATGCTGCTAGTAGTGTATTTTCTTTCTTGGCTTTATAAATTTTCTGTTTTCAATAGTGTTAAAATAAAAAACCCACCAAGCTTCCTAAATGTTACATTTTTTTCCTTGTTTCACTCATAGAAACAAACTCTCGGAAATTGACAAAGGTCTTAGACTTATAAAGGAGTCATGTTACTAGTTAGACTTTATGGGTTGTCTTATGACCACAACTTTTAAAAATGCTTGAGATAGAAGTAGATTATCAATGAAACTTGCATTAATTTAGAAGTAACTTATGTTTTTTAATTATAAATTTAGTTTATTAGCATTTTTAAAGCCTCTACCCGGTGCTGGAGCAGTGGTTCAGCAGTTATGGCATGTGCCTGGCATGCGCAAGGACACCAGTACAAACCCCAGCACCATGTACACAACAAAGTGTCAGAGCAACAAACATCACGTGAAAAACTAAATAAAATTGATTCTGATTCTGTCTTTCTCTCTCTCTCTCACTGTCCCTCTCTCTTAAAAAAAAAAGCCTCTATAGTATTTTGTCATTTTAAGATACAATCTGGCTTATAGTCTTCCTCTCCTAACTATTCTTAGCAGCGCCTCAGGTTGGGTTGGAATTATCAATCAATGACAGTTCCTTATGTTTATCTTAAACTATATGTCTTGACAATGTAAATACTGCAGAACTAGTTCCTAGATGAAACTGGAGGATGCCACTGGTTATCCCTAAATAAGAACCTGCATTTTTATTAATTTGAGAAAGTGCTAAAAAGTTGGATTTGGAAAGTTTTCTTTTTCTTTTTCTTTTTTCTTTCTTTTTTTTTTTTAAAGAGAGGGACAGTGAGTGAGAGAGAGAGAGAGAAAGATAGAATCAATTTTATTTTTAGTTTTTCACATGGCTTTCATTGCTCCACACTTCATTGTGTATGTGGTGCTGGGGTTTGAACCTGCAAACTCACGCTTGCCAGTCAAGCACCGTAAGTAACCACTGAGCCACTGCTTCAGCCCTGGAAAGTTTTCTTTTTAATCTAAGAAAATCATCTTGCCCACATAAACATTTGATCCAGGAAATACATTATTATAAGATGAAGAACTGAGGCTGGAGCGGTGGCTCAGTGGTTAAGGCGCTTGCTCGGCATGCGTGAGTGCACTAGTACCTGAGTTCAAACCCCAGCACCATGTCCACAACGAAGTCTCGGAGCAACAAAGGCCACATGAAAAACTACATAAAAAAATTGTTTCTCTCTCTCTCTTTCTCTCTGCTGTTCCTCTCTCTTTAAAAAAAAAATGAAGAACCAATTATCAATTTGGGTCATGATTTCTTCAGGATGACATATGACATACATGTTTCTACTGAATGAGCAATCAGAAGTAGATGGAACCTTTTCAATTTTTGTTTTAGTTGTTGAAATACGCTTTTATCGTTAGGATTTAATTTTTGGGAACCATAGTTACCTAAATTCTTGCTTCCTACTCCAGCTCTTTTTTTATTTTTTGGTACTGGGGAATTGGACCCAGGGGTGCTTAAGCATTGAGCTACTTCCCTAGCCCTTTTTATTTTGAGACAGGGTCTCAGTTGCCTAAAGCCTCACTAATTTGCTGAGGCTGGCCTTGAACTTGCAATCCTCCTCCCTCAATCTCCCAAACTGATGGAATTCAGTGTTATAACACCACACTCAGCAAAGCCACCTCTTTTTAAGGGAAGTTTTTAGTGGAGAAGTGGCTCTGCTCAGTATATTTAGATGGTTTAGACTTTAGGGTTAATTTTGTATTTGGCTTTTGTTCTTACATGAAGTAGTTCTCTGAATTTGAAGAAGCATAGATGACTTTTAATATTCTAAGGTTATAAACGTCCAAAATAAAATATTCCCAAACCCTGTGTAGGTAAATTCATGGTTAGTATATCTATCATGTTATTTAGAAACATTCAGGATAATTGAAAAATGCACATCCTTGATTTATTAAGATTGGTGCCATGGATGATAACTAACTTTCAACAACACAGCCATTGGAACCAGTATTGAAAATGCAGTCCTGGGTCCAGGGACTATTGATCTAATCTGAAAGGGCATTTTAAAATGTTTTACTGTAAATAAACTTTCAGTTTAGAAATTCAACTCTTTTACTCCTCCAAATCTTTCCATAATTTTGAGGCCTTAATCTGAACCCAGTCGCTTTCTATTTAAGTTTCTAATCTCCATTTCTGTAGACTTTCAGGTTTCTGTGACTAATTTAAACTCCTGGCTGTCTTATTTTTTTTTCTGGTTAGTCTTAATGTTGATAATAAATCATCTGCTTCCTAATTAATTAAATTACTTAAATCAATGTAATATCCAGTGTGTAGTGGATGAAGTATATGTTTGACACTTTAAAAGTATTTTCATCATCCTCACTAAGATGTTTCATTAGTCTATATATGTTTACTATTTCTTGGGCACAGAGAGTTAATTGAGACACATCTAGAAGTAAATCATTGCTTAAGTTTTTTCATGTTCTCTGGCAGATTGGCAGAATAAAATTTGAGAAAAAAAGCTTTGATATTAAGATTAGAAATTCCTGGGTTCAGATCCTCATTTTTTCCACTCATTGATGGTATGAATTTGGGTAAATGACTGAGCCTCTTTGGGCCTTGGCCCCCTTGTTTGTGAACTGGAGGTGGGGTTAAATGAGATAATGTTTATGGAGTAGAGGTAGCATAATGGGGTTCTAATCAATATTTGTCTTTCCTAATTCTACCATTCCCCGTTCCTTTTTTTTTTTCTTTCTCCCTGCCACCCCGACCTTGGCCATGGAAAAGTTTAACCAAGAGGACTTAAGACTGTATATACTCAGTAACAAATGATGTGTGTCTTAAACAGATTTTAGGAACTTACATGGTCTGGGTTGAAAAGAAAACCCATTCACTAGACTTGACAGCCAAAGACCTGTTCTACATTAAGCCTACAACATAACCTGTTCCATATTAAGCTTTGAAAAGACTGCATTAAACTTTGCATTGCTACATATTGTTTAAGATTTGTGTTTTGATTTAATACCCTCAGCTTTCAGTAAAAGAAAGGAAAGTCTGACCAAAAAACAAAGCAAAACAAAATGAGCTTTTTATCTGTTACAGGAGCAGACTAGATGAGTACTCTGGCCCCAGATTGCTGAATGTTTTATTGAGTCACTGTTTCACGCCCACCTTTTCCTGTCTTGTAACAGTTTGCAGTTTTGACTATCTGACATGACTAACCGTTGCAAATCTAACTGATTACAACTGTCAGTGAGTCTGTGTAACAGAGTCTGGTATCTTCTGGAGAAAGCAGAAATCCAAATCTGCTGCCAAGCCTCCCCCCAGCCCATTTCATTGCTTTTAGCCCAATAATTTGAAGCATCAGATACAGTATTTCAATGAAGCACAGACTCGGCTAAAAGTAAAAATTCATGTTTATGTCCTATACATTTAGCAGAAAATAAGTCACTGTCAAGGAGTTACTTCAAGATTTAACAGCAGGGATGTATGTTAGGGGAGGGGTGGGCAGGGAGGAGAAAAACTTTGTTCCAGTAATGATGAAATCATCATACCACAGGCACATTAAGGCCAGGACAGGAGACACTGGCTCCTGTTAAAATGATTCCCATAAGAACTTCCCTCTTTCATCTTCTTATTGTAGTTCATTTAAGCAAATGAAATGCTAAAGCCATGTGAAGTAAATAACATAATCAACAATGATTTACTATTGTTCTCTCATGGGGTCATGACCTAATCCTAAATAAAGGCTTCTAAAATTGTCTGTGCTTGGATGTGTTCCTGATTTTGGAGAAAAACCGAAAGGAAGAAATTTCTTCTCAAGTGGACCAGGGTTTTTGTTTTCATTTACAACTCTTGCTACTGAGGAGATTTTTTGGAATCAGAACCTTCTTTAGTTCTGCAGTGAAAATGATGATCTCAATACTGAACAACTTTAGAATCATCCTCAAGTGGCTGTCAAGGGGTTTCCCATTTAGAGTAAGGACTCCTGACTCTTGTCTTTGTTTCATAACTACCTCAGAGATGTTGAATTAAATTTGGACATGTTGCGATATAATCATTGATACTTTTTATATTCACTCTACATTTTCCCTTCTTGTATCTGCAGGCAAGAGTTTCACCTTGACCATAACAGTCTTCACGAATCCCCCCCAAGTAGCCACCTATCACAGAGCTATTAAAGTTACAGTGGATGGACCCCGGGAACCCAGAAGTAAGTACTTGCCTTTTTATTGAAAATGAGAGTAGTTTTTGGGAGGACCTATGAGGAATTCATTCTAAATGAGTTAATGTTACTATAGTGTACATACTGCCTGTAAATACTGTCTTTTCAAAGTTATCTGCATATATTTTTAGTGAGGGACAATTAGTGGAACTTAACAGTTAGTAGAAAATAAAATTACAGTTTTAAACCTTAGTCACAAAATTGCAAAAGCCTCTGTAACTTAGGCAAATGAGTGAATACTTATTGTCCCCATAACTATTTGCTAAGAAATTCTGCTCATCCGCTATACACGATGGACAGAGCAGAATAGAACCAGGAGAGCTGAGGCAGCAAACAGTAAACTTAAAAATCCTGAGCTTAGTCAAAAAGCATTTGCCTATGTTTCCCAGGGCCCAAGAATGTGTTTTAGCTTTTTAACTCGCCCACTCAATTCCCTTTATAAAGAGCACACTGCTTAATTACAAAGAATTTATTTGCAAATGATAACTTGCTTGATTGTTACAACGCTGTTGTTTGGTCATGTTCTAGTAATTGTTATAGATAGTTTCTTTTAGAGTCAAACCAGGTTTAAATCCACCTTGGTTTATTTATCTGTCTGGGCATCCAGGAGATTTAATTGGCAGTCAGTTTGAGGTAGTGCACATAACCTACTTGGGTCAATATGTATTTTCCTCCTAAATCTAGATTGAAATGGACTCACTTCCCTCCACCACCATCCCAACACCCAAACTGATTTGAATAAACAGCCTGGCGGTATTTAAACATATTTAGAAATTAAAGATAACTTGATATATAAAACATTAACACTTAAGTGCCAATGGAAATATCATATAGAACTGCCTTTACTGAAGGACTACATTGGCGTCCTAGCCATTGCATCTAGGAAGTTTAATTTGGTTTGTGGTGGAGGTGCAGCTGGCAGATTATTTGTTCTTTGACAGAATAGCTACTTAGACTGTGAGGGTAGCATATCTTTTCTCCTAAATTGAAAAGGGCTCATAAGCTTTTACCTCTCCCCCTGTAGAATATCTTTTAGCATGGAAATATATGGTAGCTCCTGCCCCTTTTGCTGCTCTCTTTTCTCAAAGACTGACTGCTTGTCTGAACGAGGGAGGTTCCTTGCCTCAAAAGCAAGGCTTTGAGGTTTTTGTTTTCTTCTTCTTTCATGTATATGGCCTTCTTCCAAATTTGTATTGGGTCACGGCTAGTCCTGTCTGTTCAGCTTGAGAATTTCCTATTAGGTGGTTTGATACACACGTGTGTGAGCTCCAACTCTTTAGTCCTAGGACCAGTGGCTACGCAGTGCAGGTAAATAGAACAGAGCAGGGCTGTCTTGCCTGACTGGGGCTTTGCTTGACCTTTTTTGACTGCTACAAATTAGGGATACCTTACGAGGGAGGATATCTTCTAAACTCCATTTCTTAAAAAGGGAGGGTTACTATTTTAGTGATCACAAGGGAGGATAGTGGCCCTTTTAACATTTTAGTATTGCTCTTATTTGTCTTTTAAAATGGTTTCCTGGTGATCTCAGATGTTTTCTTCAGTACTTAGAAAAGTCATTATTGCATGACAGAGAGATAGAGAGAGAGGAGCGAGACAGTGTGTGTGGGTATGGGTACTCTTAGGAGTTGATGCTCAAAAGTTGATGGTTGGGAGAGGAAACAGGGAAGGATTGATGCTGCCTGATTCTGAAAGATATGATAAAAGGGGACGAGGCAGGGTAGCTTTGGGAAAGCTACTTCTGATTCAAGTGGGATAACATTACTTCATTTCAAAGAGGTTTATGACAGAGTTGATAGGCTCACTGAGTTGTAAAGGCAGAGAAGTCTTCTAAAGCAATGAGGGTTAAAGATAGGGGAGTCAGATGCTATATGTGTGACCTGAGTTCAGACTTTGGGTAGTTCTGAGGGTAAGTTGGAAAGGAGATACAGATCTCCAAGTGGCAGACCACCTGTCTCAGTTCAGCCTGAGTAACGTTTCTTGTAAACTGAAAATGTCAGCGAAGACGTGATATCATTTCCCTGACATCATCTGGTAACTTGCCTGGATAGACGGATAAGTCTGGTATTAGTAACAGCTTGATCCTACAGCCCAGAATCTGTACTGGATTCTTTCCTTCCATCTTGTTCTTGGTTATCTGTTACCAGCACACAACCCTGCCATTTTAGTGCAGAAGGGGCCTAAGCCAGTGAATAAACAAATGATTATGGCTGTATGCCAATAAAACTTTATTTACAAAAACAGGTGTTGGGCCAGATGTGGCCCAGAAATTATAGTTTGACAACTATTGCTCTAGATTTCAAAGAGGGTCATTTTATCAACATTTAACAGAAAAACACTTTAGTAAAAGGCTTTCCTGGAGGTGGGGGAAGAGACAATGCAATTGTTGTATTCTCTCTCTCCTCACATAGTAATTTGTTGAGCAGTGGTTATGGTAATAGAAGGCAGTATATTTCTGTTTTTTATTATAGTGGTTTGAAGGAGTTAAGAGTTTTATAGTATTGGCTCCCATTTAGAAATAGAATTTTTCTAGATCTTTTCAAGATCTGAGTATATATTGAAAAGGATGCTTTGAGTAACTCAGTTGTTTGACCAAGAACAAGCTCTGAGTTAACTGATTCTTTACATCAGACTTTTTGGGTTGAAATCTCAATTTCACCATTTTTTAGCTGCATGGAGGCAGACAAGTTCCTTAGCTTCTTTCTTTCTCTCTCCCTTTTTTAAAGGTGAGTTGTAAGTATAGCATAGATTAACTATTTTTTATACCTTTAGTTTATTTATTTATTTTATGTGATACTGAGATCAAACCCAATGTCTCACATGTGCTAGTAGGCAAGTGCTCTACCACTGAGCTTCAACCCCAGCCCCTCCACAGATTCTCTTTGCCTTGGTTTTCTCATCTTTGAAAGTGAGAATAATAAGACTGAGCGGCCTGCAAGTACGAGGTTAGCTTGGGCAACTTAGTGAAACCCTTTCTCAAAATAAAATAAAAAGAACTGAACAGGTAACTTAGAGGTAGAGCACTTGCTTTAGCATGTTTGAAGCTGTGGATTGGATCCCCAGCACCAAGAAGAACAAAAGTGAGAATAATAAAAATGGTATCCTCCTTATTAGTCGCTGCAAGAATGTTAAATGATGTAATGTATATAAAATTGTTAGTATGGTGACTGTTATGTAGTAAGTGCTCATTAAATGTTAACTATTATTTCATTAGTTTTCTTTAGTCAGAAGTTTGCTGTAGAGTTTTGCTTATAGCATTCTTCCAGGAAATTGATACCATCTAGATTCTGTTCTTTAGTGTTGTTATTTTTTTCCTGTAGATGGCTTTATTCATTTTTATTGAATAGTAAATGACACTAACAAGTGCTATAAATCATACCTGGAGCAGATATTCATGATGTACAGGAAAAGTTGTGTGTAACAAAGTCCGAGGCAGGATGATATGATACTAGTACCCTCTCTGAGGCCTTGCTTATCAACACATCTGCCGAAACTTCTTTTCACTCAGAAATTTGAAAGTTTCATCCTTCTATGTTTTCTGTCTCTGGCAGCTGAACCAGTGCTGTCACATCACAAACAACTTCTTTTCTTAATATACACATCTGGCGTTGGCAGTTGGACTAACTTCATAAGAGCACATGATCATCACTCATTACAAGATTAAAAAGTACCCCATGGCATCATTGATGTTTTTTAACTTTGATCTTTTGCAGTTGTGATTCATCTCAGTTATAAAACTTCCCTTTAAAGGAACATAGCCGATGACTTATTAGAACCTTCGTCTTAAGCAGCGTAAACATGAAAATGGTGCACATCTTTACAAAATGCCATTTATTTTCTTTGCCAGCTTATCATTTTAAGACATGACATCATACTTAAGATCCCAAATTTGTAAGTCTTACGTTTAGGCAAGCGTTTTGACCTTCTATTGGCAAGTTAGCTCTGAAGAACAACTGCTGTTTGTTCGCCAATGGGAGAAGTCAGTGTAGCAGCAACAGTGGTGATGCATTTGGATACCTAACTCTTTTAGACATCAGTTCCTGTTAGGATCTTTTGCTCCATTTATGCACTTGGTTCCAGCTCCAGTCTGAATTAAAGAATTTCTGCAGGAACATGAAAACTTGGTTAGCAACATCATATTCTATAGTAATGGTTTTAAGTTAGGGAAGAGGACTGATAGCATTGTTGTCTGTGCAGAAGACAGAAAAAAAAACAAATCACTTTGCATGGGCAGAATCCTTCTGATTTTCTTGTGGCATCTTCAGGTATCTATTGCTTTATAACAGACTTCCCCAAATTATAGTGGCTTTAAAATAACTATTTTTTTAGTTTTCATGATTTTATGGGTTGACTGGAGTTCATCCGCATGATTTTTTTCTGCTGGTTTTGTTTGAGGTCTGTTACGTGGCTGCAATCAGATGGTATTCAGTGCTGGATCTTACAGATGGCTTCTTCATGTGTCTGGTGCCTTTGTAGACTGGCTAGAAGGTTGGAATAAGCTGGAGGAATAGCTGGACCGCCCAATCTCTCCATGTAGCACTAGGGCCTCTTTCTCTCCATATGGCCTGTCTATGTGGGCTCTCCAGGAGGTCTCTCCAGCAGAGTCTGATTTCTTACATGGCAGCTCAGGGATCCCTGAGCTGCAAAAGTGGGAGCTGTCAGGTCTTCTAAAGGTTAGTCTCAGAACTGACATGGAGTTGTCTCCTCAGTATTCTATTGGTTATAGCAAGATACAGGTGAAACCTCAATTCAAGAGGAAAGATGTGAGTGACAGGAGGAGTGGTTCTTTGGACCACTAACATCATCAGCTTTCACAAGTGTTTAGCTGGCAAATGTCATTGTTGCAACAAGAGAAATAATTTTTGCAACAAGAGAAATAATTTTTTCAAAGTACCATCTTCTGAAAAGCCTTTTGACTTTTTAAATCACTGACATTTAAAGTTCTACAACATGATTCCAGGTTTCAATTTTAGTAGCTTCATTACAGAATTGAACAAATTTGGCAAATATCAGATGAATTCAGGGAGGATATTGCTTTGTGGTGATTGGTATTTGCAAATCAATATCAAGCTGAGGGATACAAGAGAAGAACAATAGGTGTTTGAACCAAAAGAGGTATGAGCGGGACTGGAGCGGTAGCTCAGCAGTTTCGGCACTTGCCTTGCACGCACGGGGATGTGGGTTCAAAACCCAGCACCATGTACAAAACAAAATGATGAGCAACGAAATCCAGATGAAAAACTAAATAAAATTGATTCTCTTTCTCTCTCTTTTACTGTCTCTCTCTTAAAAAAAAAAAACAATATGAGCCTTGCATGGTGACATGGTGACATGGTAAGTCTGTAGCGAAATATCTTGTGAATTCTCAAATGGACAAGCCTGAATGTTTTATCATCCAGTTTTGAAAATGCTTTGCTAGCACACCTACAAATGTGATACATATGACACATGTGAGTGGATTTCGAAGAATTTTGTCTGTTGAACCTTAAGGAAATAAACTATAGTTACTCTCCAGGAGAAACCAAAGCTGTTCAACTGTGTACTTCCTGTTGGGGGCACTGACATCCATTGCCACCCAGCCACCTGTCTTGACCTGATGGAAGAAAGGAGAAACTCTGCTTTCCCCCTAGAGACCTCTGTCTTCTTTCTTGTAGGCAATAATGACTGCAACATTTTTCTTCTTGGCTAACTGGGTGATGTTTAGTAAGGGCTGGAGCTTAGGTGAGTGGTTATATTGAAGTACAGGGTGCTATTTGTATTTCTAGGCCTGCCTTAATGCCTGATTTGCTTGGCTTGGTAGGTTTAGTTTAGGTTCTGCAGCCAGACTGTTTTCTTCTCCTGTTTGTTCATCCTCATCTCTGCCCAATTCATTAATAAATTTACAATTCTTGACATAAATTTTAGTTTTCCATATTCTTTTTTTTTTAAAGAAAGATGGACAATGAGAGAGTGAGAAAGAGAGAAGAATTTTTTTTATTTAGTTTTTCATCTGACTTTTATTCCTCTGACACTTTGTTGTGTACATGGTGCTGGGGTTCAAGCTCGCGCATGCCAGGCAAGTGCCATAACTGCCAAGCCACTACTCCAGCCCTAGTTTCTGATATTCTTGAGGCTTGTCCAGTTGTAAAAATTTTACCTTAACAAATTGAAATTAACAGACTTAACAGGTAGACTGGACAAAGCAACATCTCATTTTTCTTTCAATCTGTTGAATCTAGTTTTATGAATGTTTTTTAGCCCATGAAGGGTGCTGAGAATATGGTGTTTTCTCTTCCTCATCCCAGATGATGTATTATGGACAACTCACTTTTATCCTCCATTACTTTTCATCCTATTTGGGTAAAGGAATAGCCTTTTTATGCTGGTTGACCTTGACCTTTGCATGTTTACCAATAGTAAGTGCTTATTAGAAGATGGTCACATGTAAAAGAAATAGGGGATATGTAAGATGTGTTGGATGGAGGGATAACAGAAGAATGTTTTAAGGGTATTGGATATCTCTGGATATAGTGCTTGTATTCACATGTATGCTGTCTACAAAGATAATTTGAGAAAGCCTTGATAGGTCTTATGCTATATTCCTGATGCCACAAGCCTCAATTTTATTCCTTAGTGCAAAGCATTAGCAGAAGAGTCCTTCACGTTTTGACTTGTAGGCTTTCCCTGAGTTCTTTACTGTCCCTGAAGTGCAGAAGGATTGGAAATATGGATAAATGTATATACAAGTTAGCGAATACAAGCAGCAGTTTGATTGTCATAGATATCAAGTCATATGACCACCAGTATATAAAATATTATCAAAAATTGTTGACTTAAGAGAATAGTAACAGCTAAAAAATCACATTATCTTTTTCCCTTTCTTCAAGGAAGATGGGGGTGGGTGGTCAGAAGCACTGGCAGGGTTATGTCTGGAAGTTGGTGGAATGTGCTCTTGAGAAGAGCAGTTTTAAATCTCTTTCAGTACCTTTTTTTTTTTCTTTTCTTTGTTTCTTTTTTCTTTTCTTTTCTTTTTTTTTTTGTTGACTGACTGTCAGGAGCTGGGAAGATGGCCAAGAAGGAAATGACACATCGAGAGGCATTTTGTGTTGTGCAACATTCTGTGGAACTGATGCAAGGATATATGGCCTGTTTACACATTCCTTTGCTAGCAGACTGCATGGCAGTAATTTAATTCAGCAGCACATGGCATGCTGCAGCAAGGAGCTATGGCCTTAACATCCTTTCATGGCAAATTATCACAGCCGTTAAAACATGCTCATGTCCCTCCTTTGCACTCTTCTCTAGCTTCCCAGTTCTGAATGTGCTTTCTCATTGTGTTGGACTTGTGTTAACAAGGAGCTGCAGCTTTCACAATAAGAGCACATTTTCCACATGCATGTGTTTCAGTTGATATATTTACTTCTAACTAAATATAGCATGGCAGGTTTTCAAGTGATATGTGTTCTAAAAACACACATATACTTCATCCAAATGTGTCAGAAGTTTGTTTCTTGGTATAGGTCAGAAATTATTCATTCTTAAAATAAACAGTGATAGAGACTTGAGAAAGAAAGGTTTTTTTGGTCTTACTTGACTTTTCCTTCCTAAGGCAGAGAATTTGTGATAGATCACTGAGATCTTCTGTTAATTTCCATTTTGTTTACGTAAAATAGCATTTTCTTTAAGGAGGACTGGACAAGAGGAGAATAGGATATGTTAAAAATAACAGGGAAAAATATTCACTGTGTTGCTTTTCATATTCACAATTGCCCCTTTCTAGGATTTTTTAAAGAATAGCCTTTATGGGGCTGGAGTGGTGGCTCAGTGGTTACGGCGCTTGCCTAGCATGCACGAGTACGCGAGTTCAGACCCCAGCACCTCGTACACAACAAAGTCTCGAAGTAACAAAGGCCACATGGAAAACCTAAATAAAGTTGATTCTTTCTTTCTCTATCTCTGTCCCTGTCTCTTAAAAAAAAAAAAGAATAACCTTTATGATGTTAAATAAAGTAAATCAAGCTCTTCATATAAAATCCAAAAGTTTTAATTTAGGCAAGTACAGAAAACAGTTGTTCTTGTTTTTCAGTTAACTTTTGGAAACTAAGAGAGAGCATAAAGCCACTTAGGTCTAAAATATTAATTCAAGATCATATATACCAGTTAAAATGAGACTTAAGATGTGCTTAAGTAGCAAAGGATGGGCTCCTTGTACTTCTGAGAATTTCTCTGCTAATGTGTACTGGTGATTGAAATCTGTTTGCTAATAGATTGAAATCCTTCATTTAAGGATCAAGGCTTTAACCCAAGCACCTCTGAAAAAGGTAACTCAGACTTAAATTCATAGTGTGGTAAAAACAAGTCGTATAGAGTCTTTCTGTGGGAGCAACTTTTAGGAGATAAAAGGGGAGTTAATTAATAAAATGTTGGGTACTAGAAAATCAACAGAGTCAAAGTGTGCAAACAGGGCCTTTGCCAGCCTTGAAGGCAACGGTTGACGGTTTCGAGCATTGCAGATTTACTGCAGGTCAGCTGCAGCAGTGTGGGTTCTTAATGCTTTTAAGGTCTGATGGACTATTAAGAGTGTAGGATTTTGTAATTTTAAGGTGAGAATTTGGGGTTTCCATATTCTGCATTTCCCACTTTTGCAGTTTTCTTTTTCATAGACAATTCTTTATCTAGTTTTGTGCTAGATACATGAGAACTTTTCTCCTCTACCACTTTGAAAAATCATCATTTAAATTTTTTAGTAGTTATCTTTAGCATTTTGATGTGTGAATTTGTATTAACAAAATTAATCATGATGCTTATCCAACTGCAGTCACCTTCTCTCTCCTGCTGTCTGATATTTTAGTTTATCCTTTTTTTATACTTCCTGGATTAGTCATTATCAGTTTTTAAAACTGTTTATGCTTATTCAACATTTATTTATTATGTTTATTGATATGTTTGCTCATTGTTGTACCTCACTTCTTCCTTCTGTTTCGTTTTTCTTGATATAGTCCCTTCAGTGAGAACCTGTTGGTAAGCTTTCAGATTATTTTCTTTTTTTAAGGAGAGATGGAGAGAATGAGAGAAAGAGAGAATCAATTTTATTTATTTTTCCAACTAAATGTTGTTTCTCCAACATTTAGTTGTGTATGTGGTGCAGGGGTTTGAACCTGGGTCTTCATAAATGTCAGGCAAGTGCTCCAACCACTGAGCAACCGTTCCAGCCCGTTTTTTGTTCCTGTAAATGTTAGCAGTTGTGGCTGCTGTCAACATGTAAAGATGTGAGAGACACCCTGCTGAAAGTTTTCTCTGAGTGACTGAGAGCCACTCCTCTTCATTCTTTTGTGTTAAGACTTTCAGGTTCTTATTATCAGGTTAGCTGGAGTAGCATTTAAGGGGGCAAAATACAGGACAGGTAAGTATTCATGGAAAATGGAGGAAAGGAAGTGGGTTTAAGTGCCTGTGTCCACAGGGAGCTCTGAGGAGTCCAGGGCCAGCGGGTGGGGAGGAGGTGGAAGGGAATATTCCTGCAGAGTAGAAAGCAAAGAAAAAGTAACTAACTTATTTCATAGTTTTATCTTGGGCAGATCCTAAGTTGTTTTGGGGTTTTCTATACAAATTTATGTTAAAGAATTCCATCATTAGCTTTGAATCCTAAGAGATCATCTGCTGATTGATCAACCAGAGCACTAATCCTTAGATGTTGGTGTATATACATTTTTGCTCATTTTAGTGGATGTACAGGACTCAGAACCAAAAGATGCTTCTTTTATACAACAAATAAATCAAATGAAGCAGAGGCAATAAAATAAATGTATAGACTAGAGAGTGGAGAGACCACGATCTAGGGGAGAGCAATGTCTGAACAAGGTAAATGGGTTGACTCCAGTGTGGCTCATTGTGCCTGTCATGGCTGGCAGGGAAGAGGTCAGTTGACATGGAAGCATGTTGGTACTTTCTGCCTCTCTCAGCTCTCAGATTGCATGTATATCTTCTGTGATAGGTTTCCATTTTCTTCTCATTCTTTACCTTTTTGAAAATTTGGGTGTGTTTTGGTCGGGGGGATGCTCAGGATGATTTTTGCTACTTTTTGTGCCTCCTTAGGATTGGCCCTGGAAATTATTAGTAGAAAAAGATGGGCCTTGCAAGGAAATTATAAATTCAGATGGTTCTACAGGAAGGGAGGAGCAATGTAGATACCTAAGTTAAAAAGAAGGGTGAGTGAGAATTTTGGAGCTTTTTTTTTTTTTCTTCATTTCAGCTCTTCACCATTCTCTCCATCCTACAAAGATAAGTGACAGTATGTGTTATATACCATGAGAGCTCTCTTGGAGTAGCTTAACAGGGAATTCATCTGTAAGGGAGGCTTGTATTTAAGGTGTGGGTTCACTTATGATTAAAGAAAGTGGAGGCTTTGGAAAGTCCTCTTTTGAGACCTTGGTGCCATGTTAGTGACCCTAAGCAAATCACTGCACTTTTATCCAGTTCAATTTCTTTGTCCTTTAAATGGAAATAGACATGAAGACAGCTTCACAGAGTAGCTGGGAGTAACGCCTAAGGAATGATCATAAAGTACTTGGCACACATGAAGGGCAGCTTAAATACCAAATAGTAATTATGTAGCGCCTTTCTGCCAAGGAGTTCCAAATGCTTAGACATTACCTCACTGATTCTCTTTACATCTCTGTCAGGGAGGCATTATACATTTTACAGGTAGGTAAACTGAGGCATGGGCCTCTGAAAACTCATTTTCCTTATGTCATCTGCAAGTAGGCAGATGATTTATAGATATGGGCAAGGATCCCAGGTCTCTTCCTTTTCAGTTATTCACTGCTTAAGCTCCTGATGTCTTTTTTTATTAAAGTTGTAGAAGCTCCTGCTTGTTGGGCCCAGGGCATTCTTGGTTGGTGCTAAAAGGTAGTGTTATGTGAGAAGCATGCCTTGAGCACTGTAGTAGCAGTGCTAAATAGTCCAAGGTATAAGGCCTGGCACATAGCAGGCATGAATTCATAAATATATGTATTTGTTGAGTGAGCATTGAATTCATTAAGATGAAAGTTTAGCCAACAGCTGGAAACACTGAATTTTGTGAGATGAAACTAACAAGTAGTAGACGTTAACCCTCAATAGAATTGCACTTTGAATACCAATGAAATAAAGTTAGTACTTGGAAAAAATTTAACTTAAAAAATTATGCAAGTAGAATGTGTATATGTATATGTAGCAGAAAAATTAGGAAATGCAAATTAATCAAAAGAAGATAAAGGGGGCTGGAATGGTGGCTCAGCAGTTGGAGTGCTTCCTTGGCATGCGTGAGGATCTGGGTTCGAACCCAGGAACCGCATACACAATTGTGAGGGAAACAAAGGCCAGATGAAAAGATAAATAAAATTGATTCTCACTTTCTCTCTCTCTCTCTCACTCATTCCCTCTTTCTTTCTTTCTTGTTTTTTTAAAGACAGAGGGACAGTAAGAGAGAGAGAGAAAGAGAGAAACAATTTTATTTAGTTTTCTTTGTGGCTTTCGTTGCTCCAAGACGTCATTGTGTATGTACGTGGTGCTGGGATTTGAACTCATGTACTTGCGCATGCTGGGCAAGCGTGGTAACCGCTGAGCCACAGATCCAGCCCTCATTCCCTCTTTCCTAAAAAAAAAAAGAGGAAGATAAAGATTGTATTTCCCTGCTGGTAATGTAGCTCAGGAGTAGAGCACTTACCTAGCATGTGCAATGCCTTGGATTCAATCCCTGATGTTTCTAAATAAATAAATAAAATTCAAAAAAGATTGTATCTTCCAAGATTAGTGCTCTAATATTGTGATAGCTATCATCCTGAATATTTTTATGTGATAGTGCTAGTACAGTTATGAGGGTAACAGCAGTGAGCAGATAGCATCAGGAAAATGATGGGATGCTACGGAAAGGCAATACTGCCTTGAAGCCAAAAGGAGAGAGATAAGTGGAAGCGAGAATAGTTGCTGTAAACAGAAGTGTGACCGTAAGCCTGATGCGATTTTCAGCTAATGGCCCCCTCTGTGATGGGGAGGGCCAGTCTTGCCTGAATAGTGCTAGACCAGATGGGTATGAGAAGGATCCTTTCTCCTCCTACACTGTCCTACCACTAAAACACCATTCCTCTTTATAATAGGGGACAGAGCCCTTTTTTTGTGACTGAAAGAGGTGTATTTTTAAATGTATTTGTTTCAAACAGTGAGGGCATTTATTTATTCAAAAAATTATTTTTGAGTGCTTCCTCTTAGCCGGGTGCCAGGCACACAAAACAACGTAGCAGATTCTCTTTGAGGAGCCTTCATTCTGTAGAGAAGATAGAAAAGAAATAAGCAAAGGAACATTTATTTGTAATTGTATATAATTGTAAACTCTGGCAAGTGCTAGAAAAGGAACTGGTATAGTATTAAAGAATGATGGGGGGCTGGAGCGGAAGTTGCGGTGCTTGCCAGGCATGCGTGAGTACACGGGTTCAAACCCCAGCACCCACGTACACAACTAAGTGTCAGAGCAATGAAAGCCATGTGAAAAACTCAATATAAATTGATTCTTTCTCTCTCTCTCTCACAGTCCTTCTCTCTTAAAAAAAAAAAAAAGAATAATGGGTCAGCAGGGGACAGAAAGGAACCTATTCAGAGTGGTCTAGGGAAGACCTCTCTGAGGAGATAACATTTGGGCACATTCCAGAAGGATAAGAAAAAAAAAATCAGCTTGAGGATTAGTCAGGGAAGAGACTTCAAGGTAAAGTATATATATCATGCGTGAAGTCCTAACCATGATCAGTATCAGAATCTCACATCTAATTTTGATAGAAGAGAGGACATTAAGAATGTATAAAGGGCTGAGAAAAGAGGAACAGGTTACAAAAAGAGCAGTGTAGAATCGTGTGCCCCCAAATTGCATCTTTTATAATTTTGTCCAAGACAGGTATGATGTAATTTAGGGGTACAGAAGGACTCTCCATGTCCTTCCCCTGGCCTCAGACTTCTCATTCTCACCAGGTGTCTGGGATTCTTCTTTGAGGACAGGATCTTCATAGATGTTATCTACAAAGGATAACACATTTTAAGACATTTTTGATTAACAACTTTGTTTAAATATGCAGACCAAATCAGATTAGCTTGATACTAATTTTATAATAGAGGATGATAAGACCCAAATTGGTAGGGAAACTGGGTTGAAGAAGACCTTGATGAGTGCTGGTGAGGAAATGGAGTGGGAGTAGGTGGTGATGGGAGTAGGTGCAGCTGGCACTGGGTGAGAATCCTGGGTGATGAAGAACATGTTTTTCTTAGAGAAGGAATTATAGGAGCAGGCTTGTTTTAAATATATCCCAAACAAAGCAGTAGGTTCCCTGTTTGAGTAGATTCTCTTAGGACTGTGGGTAATACACTGAAATCTAGGGCTTTTATGGACAATGAAAAGCAATTGTGAAGGTGAGCTGGGATTCAAAACTTAAGATCAACATGGAATACCTCAGAATGTTTAGCAAAGAGCATTGATGATGATTAAAGGATTGTAAAATTGAACCTAAAAGGATAAGTTGAAAGACTTGGGATTATTTAGCTTCAAGAAGAGGAGACTGAAAAATGACTTAATAACAGACTTCAAAATTATGAGAGTTATTAAGCCATGTATGGTGGCCAGCTGTTTTGTTTCTGGTGAAGTCAGAAAAAGAATGGGTTTTAAGTAAAGCATGATAGCTTTAGGTTAGATTTAAAGAACTTCTTTAAATTAGATTTAAAGATTGTTAAATAAGAATGGGTTACTAAAGGCTGAGGAGTTGAATGGAGGGCTCTTCAAGTCCCTTCCATTTTAGCAATTCTCTGTGTCCTTATGAAGTGCAACAAAATGTCATCTTTCATTTGGGCGTGGTGGCATGTGCCTGTAACACTAGTGGCTTGGGAGGCTGAGGCAGGAGGATCGCAAGTTCAAAGCCAGCCTCAGCAATTTAGTAAGGGCCTAATCAACTTAGAAAGTCCCTGTCTCTAAATAAAAAATAAAAAAAGGGCCAGAGATGTGGCTCAGTGGTTAAGTACCACTGGGTTCAATCACCGGTACCAAAAAAAAAAAAGCCATCTTTCTACTTTTAAAATCAAAGACATGATTTCTGTTTCCCATTATAATTCTGAAGCTCAGAATCACAGAGGTTTGTAGACATAAATGATGAGGGTAATTTGTCTTGCTTCAATAGTCATTAGTATCTTTAATTGAGAAAAATATGACCCCAAAGAGGAACAGATCTACCACATGATCAAAAAAATTGCTATTGATAATCACAGTAACTACATTATGAGGAATTTAGAACTGAGAGTGAGAATGTTTTGTTAGAAAAAATCAGGTTCATGTGAATGGCATATTCTAGATACAAAAGATAGGGTTTATGAAGTTATTGGGAGAAATTAAAAACATTTCCAGGTGATATCAAAGTTTGTATAACCTAGAGCTTGAGGGATAGAATCTCCAAATCACCTCAAGGTATTCATCATCGCACAGGAGGAAGGAGAGAGGAAATAGGCAGGATTTATTTCCAAAAACAGAAACTCACGCATTTAAAAGCAGGCAGAGAGGTGAAGCTGAGCAGAGCACTTCTGAGAAAGACTGACCGTGCTGTTCTTTACGATTTAGGGGCTGGAGCTACAGAAAAGCAGAGCTGTGCTTCCTGGTTTAACCTTTCTCAGAGAAGCCAAACATTGCAGTTTTTAAGTTTATTCTTTAATCTGCTCCTCTGTATATTAAGTACCTTTCTGAGCTACTCTTACAATAATAAATTAGCATATCTGCAGATGGTTTTCTTTAACCACTGGGTATAGCTCACCCATGAAACTGAGACATAAACTACGCATGCACATGTAGGTCTTTGTTTTGAACTAAGTGGATACAGTTTTCTCTAAAGGAAAAAAAAACTAATTAAAGAGACCGAAGACACAGACTTTGAGACAGGCGACACAACTGGGAAGAGGCTGAGTGGGTGGGGTGCTAGGTAGGGGAAAGAAAAATACTCAGAAAACATATTTTTCTTTCCTTCCAAAATAACCTGGGCTCCTTGGATCATCAAACGCATTTAGTCCCTTGAGCCACTACACTTCACCTTTCTAGAGCATTAGCACCATGAGAGAGCTACCCAGAGTTGGGTCAGAAGTTGCAACCCACTTCCTTTTGCTGCCCTTCATTCTTTTCTTCTCTGTGACATTTGCTCAGTGACATTGGTCACTTTTGGTCTTTAGTCCTTTTCATGATTTCTACATTTAGGTCACTCCCACTTCTTACTCCCAGATAATTTATTTTTAAAACCCTTTCTAAGAATTCTTAAAAACAACAACTGCCTGAGGCAACCTAACAGGAGTTAGAACTCTACTACCCTCTTTCTACTTCTAAGGCCGAAGAATTGATAGTGGGAAGGAAAACCCAGCTGAAGAGAGATTTGTTTTTCTTCCATCATTAATCTTTACAAAAAGGAACTCTCTTCTTGCGTACTTTGTTTTGGGTTCAGTCTCTTCATTTCACAGTGGGATCAGTGGAAGGGCACTTATTCCATATTTTTGCAGTACCTTTGAAATGCCGTAAACTGAGGTTGGTTGTATTTTCCTGAGGAATAAGCTGTGAAGCTGATTATATTTGGTTTGTCTGAAGCAACAAAAGGCCCACAAAAATTGTTTAGTTATCTGTTCTTGCCTGAGCTCCTTTCTTCCTCAAGGACTTTAAGTGGAAGGCTTATGAACTAGCTTCCTTTTCCTTAAGAAAAGCTGTGTCAGAAAGAGCAAGAGTTTTCAGGGGCCAGGGATTTTTATAGAGGGTTGGATGCATGGCCATAGTAATGTCCAAAGCATAATCAAGATGGACAAAGACTTTAGTGAAGTCCCTGAAATTTCAAGGGAATAAAAATGGATGATTTGGATTTAATTTCAGTGAAGGTCTTATGCTTTGATTACTTCTCAGGGGATTTCCACATGGGCTCTCTTTGGGTATTTATGAAACTCTACATTGGTGGCACAGATCAGACTTAGAAAGGAAATTTTATGGGGCCAAGAGTTTCAGGATTCTGCAATTTGAAAGCATAGATGGTCCAGAATGTAGGATGGATACCTGTTTCATTTTTTATAGAGCATATTTTTTTGTCCCTTTCTGTACATTGTATGTTGATTCTATATTTTGTGAGACCTGGTGCAGCAGTTGCTTGGTAGACCCAGATAAGCTAAATAACACAGGAAGAAGAGATGTCAGACCTCTTTGCTTTCATCCAGAGCTATCTAGGACCCAGGCTGAGGAAGGTGTACAGAGATTCTGTTGGATTGTAGTTAATTTGTCACCTACTAGCCCAGTAGTAGGAAGTGAGTTAATGGAAAGGAACTTTGCAAAACAGATGTTTCCAAGCATTTATTTTTGCTGAGGGTCTAACTTCCATTGTCAGTTAAAGATCTGGAGAAACCTTGATGCATCACTTCTTTCATTCTGCTTTGTTAAGAGAGCTGAAATGCAGTACATTTTTTTTGTAGTTGAATTGGAAAAAAAAAAATCTGACACTGAAAGATGAAATGTAGATTTTGTAGCATGAGATTTGTGGCACAAACTGACCAAAGGAAGGAAATCCGATGATCTAGATAGATGCCTCTGGTTATTATCACTTTTGCTGAGTACCTGTGTGCTAAGAACTCCTGGGGATGAGTCAATTATAATGTAAATAAAAACTTGCATAGGGAGGGGAGAAATTCTTGTGTTGAAGAAACTGGTGGCACCTCTGGGTCATCTGTGAATGTCTTCTTCATTCCTTTGTAAATTGGAATAAATTGTTCCAAAAAAACCTATTGGAAGATTTCTTTCTTTTTTTGAAGCTGAACCATAGCTGGTACTAGCCCTGGCCGGTCTTGATAGGCTTTACATCAGGTAAGTGTAAGCACATTGGTCTTTTCCACATTTTAGGTAGACTGTTGGAAAGCTTATGGTTTATAATTTATTTAAAATAACTGCTTAAAAATGTTATCTGTATATTAGGATCTTAAATCCCAAAACCTCTCCATAAACTTACAAAGTACCAGTAGCAATTCAGTTAAATTCTTTAAGTTTTATTTTATTTTTAGTAGACAATAATAATTGTATTCCTGTAGCATTCTAATATTGATACTTATATCCTTTTGTGCTCAGTGATCTTGGTAATTAAAACAAATGGACTGTAGGAAAGAAATCAGTTTTAATAGCATCGATTCTTTATTTCTATATTAATTGGGCAAACATTTATACCTGCCTGTTCTATCTCAGGGCATCTGAATGCTAAATGCTGATGAAATAACTTAACTTGAAGGGCCACAAGCAGAACAGGGAATGAAATCAAGATTAGTACTCACTATTATTTTGAATATATCTGGACATAAAGGATTATGTAGAGAAATTTGTAGAGAAAACGAGCAGGTTTTCCAGCTTTTATTTCCAATAACTCATAAAAGTTGATGCCTAGTAACTTATATGTTACAGTTAGTCATCCACCCTCTGGCCGTAACCACAACCACATTTCAGTCCCCTGTCCTTGCCACACTCCCTGATTGAGGACTCAGCCCCTCAGCCTCCCACTGTCAGTTTATCCTATCAGTTTTTTGTATGCCTTTCTCTACTTTCATCTTTTGTCAATCACTGCATCTACTTCCTGACCAGAGCAGTGGAGTACTTCTTTGCCTGACAAAAAGGGGTTCTGAATACATTTGAATTTGAAGAAAAGATCCCAAAGCTGAGAGAATAAAGCAAACACTTGTCTAATTTAAAGTGTAGTTTTTGGGTGGGCAGTAGAGAGGATTAAAAACTAACATTCATTCGTTCAGGAAGATGTTTTACATCCAGTAGTGTCTCTTTCACAATTGAGGAAACTGAGGTCTCAAGAGAGAGGTTGCATTGGCTGACTCAAGCCTTCACAGTAGGAAAATCAACTCTGGTTTTCTGAGCTCAGTACTTTTTCTACAGCTTGAATATCTGTGGGTAATTCGGGGGAAAATTTTATAGAACTTTATAAACAGCAGTTAAAGCCCAATCTGAACTAACTTAACACTTAGTTTCATCTGAGGTCCTTTTATCTGTCCTTATTATAGTATGAAGGGTGCAAAGCAGAAGAGCAAGGTAAAGAGTGTTTTATGTGACAATTAGAAATATACCTTTGGATTCTGGGCTTCGCTTGTCTTTATTAAACTGCCTGTTCTTAAGAAAGTTGGAATATTATTAGTCACAAGTAGTAAATGTTTTCATCTACTATATATGATTCTAAAACCTGAGACTTGCAGTAACCTATATCTTTGAACCAGTTATCTTGTTCCTTCTCTTCTCCTGGTTAATACCCCTTTCCCTATTGTATGCAACATTATTCAGTTAATATTTCTGTCTAGATTTCATGAGTGAAAATCCTGCATTCTCTTTTCATTCTCAACCTTGCTGTATCTTTCAGTTGAATGTATTTTAGCTTACCAAAAGATCTTACCAAAAGAGCTTGATATGTTTATATTTATTTGTATATTTTTTTATGTCATATACATTATGATTTTCCATTTTCAACATCAAAAAATTATTTCCACTTGGCAGGGCTTATATGAGTTTTATTCCTAATTGTCTTCACATAATCACCTAAAAATAACTACTTATTGAATATAGTTAAAATTCTGTGATTCTTATTTTCTCTCTGTCACTCAAATTAATCAGGCAGCTATATTCTTTATTGAGGACCCACAACTATGTGCAAACAATTATGTCAAACACATACAAATTTGGAATATATGGCACAAAATTCTACTCTTAAGGAATTAAAATACGGTTCGGGATAGCTCTATAATTAACAAACAATTTGATGGCACTTATGAATTCAGTTATATGATACTATTACATGTTTGTTTCATCAACAAATATTTATTAAGTTCTAATAGTCTAGACATTCTTCTGCATGTTAAGAATGTAGGCTTTAAAAAAATACAAATTGCTTTTCCTCATGGAGCTTGTATTCTATTGGAATGGGGAGAATATAATAAACAAATAAATGTATAAACAATGCAGATATGCAGATAATGACGTGTTGATGTGTTTTAATGAAAAAGTGATGTAGAGTAAAGAGATAGACATACTAGAGAGCAAGTATGTGCTTTTTTGTGTAGAATAGGCAGGCCTTGATGATAGGGTGACATTTAAGCAGAGTCCTGAATTACATTAGGGAGTGAGCCACCTATAAATATCTAGGCAAGGATCCAGGCAGCAGAATGTCAAAAGCAAAGACATTGTAGGTAAGCTCTTTGGTATGCTTAAGGAGTTATGAAGAGTCCAGTGGGGCTGTAGCAGAAGGAATGAACAGGTAAATGGTGTGCAATGAGGCAAAAGGTAGATGAGGGGAAACAAGGGTCCTGGACAGCCCACATCATGTAGAATCTAGGCTGTGAATATGGAGGTAATGCTATAGGTCAAGTCTGGAATAATGTTTAAAAGACCTAGGACTATAATAAATAATTTTATATAGAGAAGAGTGACAAGGACAGAGCCCTAGAATAATTTCCAACATTTGAAATGAGTTTAGGAGGTGGAGCCAGTGAGGGAAACTGAGCAGGTGTCCCCAGTGAGGTAGGAAGAGCCCCAGGAATGTAGTATTCAGGAAGCAAGGGACTCCAGTATTCCAGAATAAAATGTCACTTACAGTGTCAAATTTTGCTGACTAAGAACTGCATGAGTTTAGCAATGCCGAAGCCTTTGGTGAATCTGGCAAAAGGGAAGGATGGATTCAACAGACTGTTTTGGTTAGAATTAAGAGAAATGAGAGCTATAAGGTAGGGACATGAATTTAAAAGGTAAACATATTCTAAGAGTGTTCTGTAAAGGGAGAAGAGAAATGGGTCAGTAATGATGAGAGGGCATATAGTGTAAGAAAAAGACCATGTGAATTTTGAGTTAAAAAACCAGAGCTCTCATAACTGGATGTGGTGGCACACACCTATAATCCCAGCTGCATGGGAAGCTGAGATAGGAGGATTTTAAGTTTGAAGCTAGCCTTGGTAATTTAGTAAGACACTCTCTCAAAATAAAAAGGGTTTGGAATGTAGCCCAGTGGTAGAGTACACCTGGTTTCAATCCCCAGTACTGCAAACAAACATACAAACTGGAACTCTTGTGCTGATCCATCCAGAGTGAATGATCTCTGACAAACCACTTTGTCTTTCAGACCTTGATATCTTAAACAGAAAAATGATAATAATAAAAGCTACCTATAGTAGTTATTATGAAAGGAGTATATTAAGAGTCTGTTGTTTGTAAAGTGCAGCATAAATGCAAAAGTTGTGTCATTGATGTGTAACAGAAAGTCTGAAAGAAAAATGTGACCACTTGGAGAAGCCGAGTCCCGATGTGAATGATTGGGTAGACTGAAGGCATTTGTTAGACACAGGAAAGGAAAAGACCAGCCAACGTGAAGAGGAACTAAAGAGAAAGGCTAGATTGGAACAGAGGATGACTTTTGGGGGAAGAGAGAAATTCAGGTTGTTAAAGACTTTTAGAAGAGTATGAGCTGATGGGCAGGTGATAGAGTGGCCTCATTAGTTCTCCAACAGGATAGTTGAAGGGGGAGGAATTGCAGAAGCTGGAGCAAATTCTTCCTCTATCTGCAGAGGATTATTTTAGTTTGGTGGGAGAAGCTGAAGATACCAAATAAAAGGAAGACACAGGAAGTAAGCAACATATGGAGGCAAGGAAGTCAGCTGGCAGTGTACTTCCACACCCTAACTGTGATGAGATTTGGGATTGAATTATTGTTAGGACATTTACATGACATTAAAGTCAGTATTAATGTTATGGAGAAGGAAAGTGTAGAAAGAAGGGAGTGTTTGAAGAAGGAAATGCGTCTTAGCTCATCAGTCAACAAATAGTACCTACTATGTGCCCTTCTGGTTTTGGAACTCCTTTGGGCACTCTAAGCTCTGTTCTAAGCCTGGACTATAACACAGTTAGTGGCAGGAAATGTGTGGGAGGAAGCCAAACTGTGCCGGAACTAGACTTACATTTTTCTTTTTGTTTTGTAAGGGATTTCACGTATTTTTCTGTGCCTATCACATAGTTTGTTCAATGAATTAGCAACATTAATTTTAAAAAATGAATTGACAGTATAAATTAACAAGCCCTAAAAATGTGCCTAGGGCAGCTGTGGTTAGAAAGAGTGACTAGATTTGACTTGTCCAACTGCTGAAAAAAACTGCCAATTCCAAGTCCCAACCTATAGCCATTCATGTGACACTCATCATGTAAACAATCACAATGAAAGACATTAATTAAGATAAATGATCAAAATATGCAGAGAAACAATAATTAAAAATAAAGGGAACTGGGAGCAGTGGTGCTGGCCTGTAATTCCAGCGATTTAGGAGGCTGACAGGAGGACTGCAAGTTCGAGGCCTTAGCAACTTAGTGAGGCCCTAAGCAACTTAACTTAGCCAGACCCTGTCTCAAAAGAAAAAAATAAAAATGACTGGAGATGTAGTTCAGTGGTAAAGCACCCCTGGGTTCAATCCCCCGTTTAAAAAAAATGGGGAAAAAAGATTCTCTGGCAGTCTATATTAGGGAGATTGTTTTAAATTCATGAAAAGGTTTAGAATCAGTGAAGTGGATTGCACCTGTTTATAGCAATATGGGAAGTAACCATCGTTTCTCTTTCTAATCCTGAGGAAAGTGTTAGATTCCTCCTCATTCATTCTGTTTTAAGTTAATGGGGTGGGACAGTTCTGCCACTGCTTTTACCTGACATTAGTTATCTTATAGGTCTTATGTATAGCTGTGGAAGGAATTTACAAGTCAATCACAAAACATTGTATCTGGAGATGTAGGTGAGAATAAACAAACACATGAATAGATGAACTCTTGTACTGACTAAAAACTAACTTTAAGCATGAAATAATGAATGCCCACTAATTTGCAAACGATATATAGTTTTGAATAATTCAGCAGGACTAGATTCTGGTTTGAATGATTTGTGTGAATAGTACGCCTCTATTCACAGTAGAGTTTAAAAAAGTCATACAGTATATTTCTAATTGATCTCATTAAATTGATGGACTTGGGCTTGAGTTTTAAAGCAGATGTTCAGTGGTTAAGATTAATTTCTAGCAATGGTTTTGGAGGTTGAAACCAAAGTGTGTACACAAGTAAACATTTCCCTTTCAGAGTAAATAATTTGAACTCAAATGTATGAAGCTTAAGCAAGCAGGAATCAACTACAAGTTAATTTTGACATTGATGTCTGGAAAGTATCACCACTTACCACACTTTTCATGAGCCATAGCGTAATATTGTCTTTCTGTGCTCGTGGAAGAAAAGCAGCGGGTTGCTTGTGTAACCCCAGATTTGTGCTGCTGTCGTTGGGTCTGGATCTGTGTGAAGGATGCATACAGCAGCTTTGCAGAGCAGCAGCCACTGTGTCTCTGAACTAAGCAGGAGCACACCACAGTCAGTTTCTCTTTTCACTTAATATCAGCAACTCCTAAAGAGAAGGAATCTTTACCAAATGGTATAGTTCCTGGGTCACTTCTTTCTGGTTCTGTAAACTTAGGAAATAAAATTCATGCTGATACTTTCCAGTGGAAATAAAATGCATACCATCAGTGTCCAATTGAAATAAAATCTTTCCATACAGAAACAAGAGCAAAAGTCTATACGAGAAAGCATTTATATCATCATCACACATATTAAAAAGCAAATGAATTGCCTAAGATATAAAATATTAAAGTAATTTTTATAAGGTAGGCTGCATGCTAAATAGGCTGATATTAAGGCATTTTAAGTGCCCTATTATTAAAAAAAAGGATATATTTCTTTTGTGGAGAAAAATTCTTTCCAACATTAATGTTTACTTAATTTGGCATATGTTGGGTTTTTCAAATTTTTGTCTTCACAGTAGAATTAAAGCTGATCAGTTTTTGTCAGCATAAGTATCTCAGTATTAAACCAAAGATATCTATACAATGATGCACAAATTTATTTAAAAAAATTTTAAAGAGAGGGAAAGAGTGAGAGAGAGGGAAAGAGAGAATCAATTTTATTTATTTTTCCATCTGGTCTTTGTTTCTCTGAACTTAGTTATGTGTGTGGTGCTGGGGTTTTAACTCAGGTCCTTGTGCATGCAAGGCAAGTGCTCCAACCACGGAGCCACTGTGCCAGCCCCTAATGATTTAAAAAAAAAATATTTCTCTCTTCTCTTGCTTTTGTTCTTTTTTTCTTTTAATTTACTTTTCCCTGAAAAGAACAGGATATCTCAGTTTGTTATTCTTCTCAAGTTGGATCATACTGTTTTTAGGCAGTACAGTGAAGTATTTGCAGCTAGATCTTTATCCTGGAAATACACAAATTAATGGGAATTTTCCCCATCTTAATTAGCTTGTGAGATAAGACTAACTATACAATGAGTTGGACTTATTGTGGATTGTGTTCAAAATTAGAAAAATGTTCACAAAAGCAGGGGTAGTTTGGTTCCTACATGATCATTTATAGGTTCTCTCTATATCAGGGACTATCTTTTCATCCTAACATCCAAGGTCCCAGATTATTTTCTATTAGGCACTAGTTAACAGTGAAGCTTTAAAATGAGTAAGTGAACTGATAGGTGAGTGCTAAACCCAAGATATACCCTAAATAGAAATGTGATTTTCTCCCACTAGTGGATTAGAATAATGACATAAGAATAATGAAAAATGAAATTCAAATCCTCTATTTCATTTTGATAAGTGTCAGCATTCAAAAACTGTACCTGCAGTGGCTCTTGGGTGGCTTGAACTACCCAAAACCAGATTGTGTCCTTTATTTTTCTTTTTACAGAGCTGGAAGAACCAGCTTAGGCCAGTGTCACAGCTTTACCCAGGACTTACTTTCTTACAGGAAATGGAGGTATTTCCTCCTTTCAGACTCTGTAGTTGATCGAGCAGATATATAGCTTGTCCATTCACTTTTCTCATTGTACCCTAATGAATATCTCTGTATCATCAGTTACACTAGAAGTTATCATTTTGATAGTCATAGGAACTGAACTGTGACTTAGTCAGATTTATGGTTTTGTAAAGTTGTTTGGACAAACCCTCTGCTGAGCATTTATCACAGTATCTTTCATTGCACAGTAGGACTGTGGCAGCCACTTAAGCATCCGGAACATGAGTATAACATGGCTGCTTCGTTCCTTTCAAACGAGGAAACTCTAAAGGGAGTGACACTATTCTTGAGTACGCAAGATTTGTGGTCTTTGTGCTTTATAAGATAAATGTGTATAAGCTGGGGAAGTGCTTTAGAATTTCAGTGTGACTCTCTTGTCTCCACTGTTGATCCTTATAATTCACCCTGTGACTCTGGGAAGAGCAGCATGCTTCTGAAATAAGTTTACCTGTATTGTGACATATTTATATGTCTTGGCCATGCCATTTTTTCTGTGGACATTTCATAGGTAACTCTGAAAACTCCAAGTTCCTATAATGATCTCTGAGGATCTTTCAGAGACATTGCTAAGCACAGTTATATAAGGGCAGTAGAATGAAGATATCACAACTTTTAGTTTATTCTTCTGAAATATTAGCCTTTTGTAGTTATTTATATGATATTTTGGGGATATTTAACAACAGGTAAATATTATTGGTGATGAGAGTCCTATTCTCAAAGGACTTTAGTATTACATATTCCTTGTATAATATGGTAATTAATTGATCTGAACTAGAACTAGTATATACTTCTTTTAAAGAGAGAGAAGGAAAGAGATAATCAATTGTATTTATTTTTTCATTTTGTTTTAGTTTTTCCAACACTTTGTTGTATATGTGGTGCTGGGGTTCAAACCTGGTTCCTTGCTCGTGCCAGGCAAACACTCTACTGCTGAGAATAGTATAAACTTTTTAGGTTATAAAAAAGCAGTCATTCTAGTTGATATGGTCATATATTTTAGAAATATATCTTTTGTACCTGCAAGAACTTTGGAAAACCACTTAATAGCTCTAATGTTAAGAATATCAATAATAATACCTAACACTATATAGTATTTATGATAACCTATAGGTACTCAGTTTAACTGTATGGGGAGGAAGAGCTGGAGAATTAACATGCCCAACTTCTCAAACCCAGTGAATTGCAGAGGCAGTATTGGAATCCAGCATTGTCATCAGGGCCTGAGTTCTTGCCAGGATGAGACTGTTTCTCACTCTGGTTGTGCTGTGGTCTTCCATGCTCCCAGGAAGAGTAATTGACCTGGCCCTGGCATCTCTTCACAGGTGGCCTTGTGAGCCCTTCAAGTGTAATAATGCTTTGTAGTTTTTTGTAAGAATCCAGTAGAAATAGAGATAAATTCTGTTTCTACAAAACAGATTTGTTGTTGCTGTTGTTAGGAATGCTTTATTTCTTAACCAATATAATCTGTACACCTGAGCAGCTCTAGAGTTGTAACAAAGGCTACTTTGGTTCAATTTATTTATTTTACAGATAAAGGAAACCTATAAACGTCCCTGCAATGTTTTATTGTTTCTTTGGTGAGATTTATTGTTCTAAGACATCCCTTTTCTTTATTACTCTTTTGAGCTAATCTTTTCTTTCTAACCACCAAACTACTAGAAAGAGTCAGACTTGTCGCTTCTACTTCCTCATCGCCCACTCACTCCTAGTCTCCTGCAGTCTGGCTTCTACTCCCCCAGCTTAACTGAGACTGCCGCCCTGAAGGTTGCTACCATTGACCCACGCCTCTCACTCTGGCAGACTCTCGCTCAGTTCTCATCTTTGTCCCCTCCGCAGATTGTTGATTACCTTTTCTTTTTCGATCCTTGTCTTCCGCCATTTCATATTCTAATTTTATTCTGCCTGTCTGGCTTTTCTCCTTTTTCTTTTATCTTTTAGACTCCCAGTACCTCTTACAAATGTACATCACCAAAAGCTCTGAACGTGGCGTTCCTCTCTCCCTGTTTCTTTTCTTGTTCATTTAAAGCATTGTTACATGAGCAGTCACCTTGATTTTATAAACAATTCTCCAATCTTTATCTTTCATCCTTACTGTCTTCATTTCTCCATTTCTCTTATCCCTAAAGTTAATGCCATAAAATTCTTTGGATCTTTAAATAATATGACTGTGTAAAAACTTTTGCTTTCTCCTCCTCCTCCTCCTCCTCCTCCTCTTCATCTTCCTCCTCCTCTTCCTTCTTCTGCTCTTCCTTTTTTTGAGAGAGAGAAACTGAGAAAGAGGAAAGAGAGAATCAATTTTATTTATTTTTTTCATCTGGTCTTTGTTTCTCTAACACTTTGTTGTGTATGTGGTGCTGGAGTTCGAGTATGCGTTCTTATGCAGCACTCCATACCTTTTTTTCTTTTAAAGAGAGAGGGACAGTGAGAGAGAGAGAGAGAGAGAATCAATTTTATTTAGTTTTTCACGTGACTTTCATTGCTCTGACACTTCATTGTGTACCTGGTGCTGAGGTTCGAACCTGCGTCCTTGCACTTGCCAGGCAAGTGCTGTAACAACTGAGCAACTACTCCAGCCTCCCTCCTTTCTTAATATAGGGAGTTGTAGTGATAATCCAGGATTTCAAATGATTCTTACAGCTACCTTTTTTTTCCCCTTAAAGTTCTCTTTACACAGTGCTACATCTCAGTCCTCCTAAGGCTTCCTTGTTGGGTTCATGTTGTGAGATCCTCAGTGATACTCTGAATACTATTACCCATTCAATTACAGGCATCTCAATCTGTTTTCCTAAACCCAGAATGACTAGATCCATTTTTTTCTTTACAACTCCCAGTCACTTTCCTATATACATTCTAGCTACAGGTTCTTAAATATTTTCTTTTTATACCAGATTCTCAATAATCTCCCTTTACTATCCTGAAATGGAAATTCATAAGTTTCCTGAATCTATCTACACATTTTGAAAAGATCAATGTAATGCTATGACTATACTATGAAAGAAAAATAAAGAAACTTCCTTTTAAACAATTATATTTACTCATTTTAACATCTAAATACTGGGAGAAGAAAATGCTAGAAAGCATAATGAACTAGCCAGCTGCTTGAACATGTGTAGAACCACATTTAATGTGACAACTACAAATTGACATTGATTTACATGTGTATTGGTGGCTCAAGTACCAAGAGAGACATTACTATTGGTAAAGATTTTCTGAAATCTTTTGCCTCTAACCAACAGAAGTATGCCCTTCCCTTGGTCTCTAGATAGTTTTATTCCTAGAAAAATCCAGTGAGTTAAAACAGTAGGAGGAAAAAAAACCTGTTTATATTTAAGTAGAGTTAGGGTCTTGGCTCGGGTTACTATAACTTACCTACTTGAGTGTCTGATATGTTTTCTCCAAAGTCATGAGGGATATGGAGAAACATTTCATTCTGGGTATTGCAGGACAATTAGCGTTCTAGCCTGAGTCCACCAGATTATAGTTGTGCACCCCCAATCATGTGACAATCAAAACTGCCTCTGCAAATTCCAAGATACCCTCAGGAATTTGACCAGTCTGCTCTGACAAGGTGCACCGCATTGTTCCAGGCTTCCCTGAACATGCCTTGACCTTTCCTATTGCACATCTCTTTTCACGCTTTACCTTTTGCTGTGAATGTCTTTTCACCTTTTGAAATCTTATCTCTGTAGAATAAATAGTTGATACTCCAATAAGCTTTTCTTTAGGAATGATGTGTAGGTGTCAGTCTGAAGTCTTGAGGTACTCTGGCTTTGACACTTGACAATTCTTAAACATATTGCTTCTGTTGGTTATTTATGTACAGCTGTTCCCTTACCTATCAGCTTGTAAGGTCCTTGATACGGAACACGTATTGTAAGAGGTTATGCTTTCCTATGTTTCTAGGAAAGTGCCTTGCACAAAATAGGTGCCATGTGAATGGGTTTTATTGTGTAAATGAATAAATATTTTGAAAAGAATATTTCTAGAAAAACAAGGAAAGATTGGTTCCAATTTTAGCATTTAAAACTGATATTTACATTTTACCTTCATGTCAGTAATTTCTAATAGTACAAATTAATATAAAAGCTCATAGGTTTATGGTTTGGTATATATATGTATGTGTGTATATATATATTTAAACATATGTTCATTGGAATTATTAAAGATAAGATCATTCTTTACCAATAGCAAGAGTTTGGAGCAAAATTAAACCAACATTCAAATACTTTAGAGAAAATATGGATGAAAGTCCCTTTTTTTAAATTCAATTCTGAAATGTATAGATATAATCAACTTTGAAGTCAATCAGGATGCCCTTGCAATTCTTCCCTGTTTTCCCCCTTTATTCAGAAACCTCAAAACCACTATGGGTAATTCCCTCAAGATCTTCTAACACATATAGTCGAAAGAGTAAGCAAAATTTCCAAGAACTGAAAGCTTTCAACTTTTTTGAGCATCCCTTTCCAGTGACACAAACTAGGAAGGCCCGGTGCTCTCTCCACCGACCTTTCATCTCTAACGAGAGGAGCATGAAGCATTTGTGCAGTCTTTCCTGCTTCAGTTTCTGTCATCTTAACTCCATCACCAATCCTAAGCCTCCTAACAACATCCGTATGAAAGAAATCAGACCCCTTTGACAATGAAAAACACATTTAAGCTACTGCACACTACCATTGCCACTGGAAAAGTAGATATTATTTTTTCTGTCAATCCAACTGCAGGACTCTGGCAATGTCATTTATATGGCTGTTTTTTTATGCACTAAGTAGTTAAATGATAGCTGCTGGTCAACAAAAGTATTATTACTGTTTATGATGAGAAGTTTAATGGCTTTTTATTTATTAATTTTTTTCTGAGGTAAGGAAGTATTTGTCTTTGAATATAGAGAACACAGAAAGTGATTCAAGAAAATGATATGGCCAAATGACATGATTAATTTTCACTATTTTCTTTCCATCTCTTGCTTCAGATGCATTTGAGCCCAGACCCCAGCTTGATAGGAAAAAACTCAGACTTAGATGATTCACTCAATTAAAAGCCAGCTCTTCTTGTAGTTTGAGAGACCCAACAGAGCACAAAGATGAGCTCTGCCTTCAAGGATTTTACATAAAGTCAGGAAATGTGTAAATAACTGCTGTAAGAGATTGCAGAGAAGCATATGTGAATGTCATGTTAATGATGCAGATAAGAGTAACACAGATTTTGGGGTCCACAATGATTTGGGCCCTCTTCTAAGTCTAAGAATGTCTTTTAATCATATTGTCCTTTTTCTTCTCTGGTTCCTGAAAAATTTCTCGGAGCCTGTATAAGTTTTTCTGTTGGGTCCAAAAACTGTTTTCTGCATCAGTGAGGTCAGGCATTAAAATTCTCACTGCCTGGCCTGTTTCTATCTGTAATACAGGTCAGTATCCTTTATTCGAAATGTTTGGCATTAGTGATGTTTCCGATTTTGGAGTTTGATGGATTTTGGAATATTTGTCTAGGCGTTACCAGTCAAACATTCCTATTCTGAAAATCTGAAATGTTCCTAAATCTGACACTTTTCGAATACTGTGGGCACTCAAAAAGTTTTGAATTTCCGGGGGATTTTGAACTTCAGATATTCAATTCGAGATATTCAACTTGTAGAGTTCTTTGATGACACGCTCCGCACTCTGTGGTTCTTACTGTTTGTTAGCTCAAGACCCTGGTGGATCCTGTGGCTTTTGGGAGGGCAAAAAGTTTCCATGGAACTGATTCATTTTAACCCACTCCCTCTACCACCCTGTCCCACGGAAATTTTTATAGACTTTGGTGGATTGAAGTCCCCAAATCTGAGATTGAACAAAAGTTTACATAATAAGGTTATCTGGTAATCATCATGTGACAGCTTTTCAGTTTTATCAGTTAGAACCAAGGACTCAAAAAAATCAGCCCAGGAGCCAGCCATCAGAACAAACATTGAAACTTGTGGGAAGGATCAGGGGTAGGAGACTCTATTTATTCCCACTGTTTTTGTTTTTTCACTGGGGTGGGGGGGTTTGCGCATGCTAGGCAAGCGCTCTGCTACTGAGCTAAATCCCCAACCCCTGTTCCCGTTATTTTTAGCAAAAGTGCCTAACTTTTAAATTTGGTAGAGTGGTTCCCATTCATTGGCTTCACCAGGTTTATTACATCATAAAGCAGGAATAGAGTGAAACAGTTTCTGGTTGTAAGAAATGTGTATGTTTTTCCTACAAAGTGTTACAATAGTATATGAGTGGCATTTATGGATATAAATAAGAGAATTACTGCTTTTAATACAAAGTAGAGTGTTTTATACAATTTTTTTTCTGTGCAAAACTGAAGCAGTACCTATCCCCGTCACCCTTAGCATCTTTAAAGTGATTTTAAATTTTTTTGTGGTGCTGAGCCTAAAACTCAGGACCTTGTGTATGCTGAGCAAGTAAGTGCTCTACCATTGAGCTACACCCCCAGCCCTGAAGCTATTTAAATTAGGTAAAATAGTCAAGAAGCTGGTGTTCTGCTTTTAAATTAAGATTTGGAAGCTCAGTATTCATTATTAACAGACAATTTTCCAGGCATACCCTCCTGATTCTTTGAGCGCTCATTCTTTACTTTGACAGGCACACTGTACAGGCTGTTTTTCTTTCTCCAACAGAGCTCTGTTCATGTTCTTCATTTTAGCCAATATACTATTGAAATTAAACTGTAACTGCTAATGTTTTAAAAAATAAACCTGATAAATGAAGGTAAATAGATTTTTTTTTAATTTAAGAAAATTTAACCAAAACTTGGCAAAATAGTTCTCATGCCATTTCCAGTTGTTTCTGTCTTTTTAAAAAATTTCAGATGGTGCATGCCTGTAATTCCAGTGGCTTGGGAGGCAGAAGCAGGAGTATTGCAAGTTCTAAGCTAACCTCAGCAACTTATCGAGACCCTAAGCCAACTTAGCGAGACTCTGACTCAAAAAATAAAAGGGAATGGGGATATTGCTTGATGGGTAAGATCCCCTATCACTGGCTGGAGGGGTGGCTTGATGGTTGCCGAATATACAGGTTAGAGTCTCAGCACCATGTTCACAACGAAGTGTGTCAGAGCAATGAAAGCCACATGAAAAATTAAATAAATTTGATTTTCTCTCTCTCTCTGTCTCTTACTGTCCTTCTCTCTCTCTTTTTAAAGATCCCCCATCACCCAGTAACAAAAAAAAAAAAAAAAAAAAAGAACAGTAAAGAGAAATTTTGACATTTTCAGTTTGTTTTTATTTAAACATTTCCTGGACTGTTTAAAAAAAAAAAAAGCCTTGGTGTTGCCTGGTACAAAAACTACATGTAAAAGTATTACTGGAAATGAAAGTGAGCAAAGGGATTTCTTTATTCAGTGAGTAAGTTGACATCAGAAACCTAACAAAAGTGAGAAACAAAATTTAAGTCTGGGCATGGGCAACAAAGGCAGTTTCAGTCAGATATGCATAATGTTGGAATTTCATTTCCTTCTCCACCCTCCCCCTACCACTACCCCCCTTAACCCCCAAAAGAACACCCTTAGGTTTTTCTCCCATTCTGCCAAGCACTCCCTCCCAAACTTTCAATGTGTTCCATGGGCCACACACACACAGGAGCAGGGCTGTCTGTCACAGAACCCAGATGCCCAGCTGGGGAAGATACTCTTTCAGCAGCATCCGTTTGTTTCTTGGCAAGACTTTCAGGCAGTCTAAAGAAAACAGTTCTAGAGCAGCCTTTGGGCCTGCCTTGGGGTTAATTCTAGCAGACATGTATCTGGTTGCTCCTCTGACCTTGGGAACCCGGACACTGATTTCTTTACATTTAAAAAAAATTTTTTTTTAAATTTAGTTTTTCATGTGGCTTTTGTTGCTCAGAGACCTCATTGCGCACGTGGTGCTGGGGTTTGAACTTGTGTACTCGCGCATGCTGGGCAAGTGCCCTAAGCACTGCGCCACCACTCCAGCTCCTTCTTTACATTTTTTGCTTTCATTTGTCCATCTCTCATTTTTAAGAATACTTGTGTTTGGATCAGTTAGTGAAGCTCCTGTGAATCTCTAGAGAACCTTTACATTTTTCCCCTGTGGTTTCTATGTTGATTCAGAGAGGTCCGTGGATGGGTATTGGAGGGCAGAGATCTTATGGAAAGAAAAGATGACCATTCTGCAGTGTACTGAGTCTGTTGGCAAGATTCAAAAAAACAGTGTTTTACCAGTTCATTTTCAAACTTGAAGATTTTTAATAGTCTGGAGGGGGGAAATGAGTTCATTTCATAGCCAACTACTATAATAAAATTCAGATTCAGGTGCAACCTGGCATGAGTTAGCATATTTTGTTCTTAAGGGAATACTCTTAAGCTTAAAGGGTGGTCTTTGAAAGCACCATTTAAAATTTGTATCCTTTGGTTTAAATATCTATTTTTACAGCATTTATGTTGCTCAGTCTTTGCACAGAAGGGATTGTATTTTTCCTATTCTCTTGATTATTTTGAGGTTAGCAGTTGAATGTTGCTAGAATTTACACAAGGGAGTGGTTCCCCATTCCCCCATTTCCACCCTCCCCCCAGTCCTCCCACCTGCCAATTGTGTCTGAAGTAATTTCCCAGCAGGGCTGTTGACTTTGGATGATGCAGTATTTCCGGCTGTGTGTGAGTGTGTGTGTGTGTGTGTGTGTGTGTATGTGTATGTGTCTGTCTGTCTGTCTGTCTAAATATTTGACTGATAATTAATTGTTACTTAACTTGGAATTCCTGTTCATTTCTTTCCTTTTTCTTGACCCATCAGAGAATTAACATGTGGTTGTCAAAGGTGGGGGCTGGGTGCCTTATGCAGGACGACAGGTGCTAATCTTCAAGGAAATTTACCTTGCATTCTACCCATTAAGGGTATGGTACATAAAAATGGCTTAATGTCTCTTTGAAGGTGTCAGTGGGCATGTGTGGACCACACAGAATGGGTTTCACTGAAAGCAATAGAGTGAAATTGTCTGCATAATTATTTTCCTTGGATGGAGAATCAGCAGCCTTCTTTGGGTTCAGGAAATAAACCTCTGTTAAAACCATATGGCACTATTCTCAGAAGAGATGTTTTTACAGGGCCACTTCCCTCTGAAATTTTGAGTCAGGAGTTCTTGAAAGGAGTCGCATATGTGTAGAATGAATGTCACGTTTTCGTCCTGGGCATGGTTGTGAAAATCAGATGTTTCCTTGCCTTTTTCACAAATGCCATCATGGTCACCAAGTATAAGGTCCCCAGAAAGAAGCTAAGCTGCAGTAGTCTAGCCCCTTTAGGTGCAAATGTTGGAATTATCATCTGGGCCAAGGGATTTTGTTATTAAAAGAAAAATTGCCCTTAATTCAGGGACACATGATTTGTCAATATTGAAAGCATAGTGTAAGGTGAGGATAATGGTTCTCTGTCTAAAACATTAGTGCAAAATAAATAACTAAAATGTTAGTGTAAATTCAATTGGTTTTGCTGTCCCCCCCCCCCCGCCAGCATAAATGGCTATAAAATTTTCCTCTAAGCTAGTTGTTTGTCACAGTTCTAGTGTGCCCCAGAGATAGCTATTTCAGAGCCATAGGTAAGGTAAGTAAAAGTGCAGTTTGTATAATGGCAAGGGACTACTTGGGAAAGAAATATAAGTTAGGTCAATATATTAAATAATATCAATAATATTTTTAAGTTATATGAATGTATTTAAGTGCACAGTATGTCCTATGTGTTCATTGTGATGAGTCATTGTGGATTTCAGCTCTTTTTTTGGGGGGTGGGGTGAGAGGAACAGTCTTCCTGTTTAGTCTTTTCTGTAGAAAAAAATAAAAGCAAACAGTTAATGTTTATTCATGTTTGTTAATAAGACTGGAATCTTATCTGAATCTGTAAAGCTTAGTCTGGCTGTTGGAAATGTTAGGAAGTTAAAATGTCTCCTAAAGTGTCAGACTCCCAGAGAGGACTTAACAGACAGTAAGTCCAGCTCTTCATTTCATATCCTATTCCATTCCGCATCCAGGAAGAAAGCAAGGGCTTGAGAAGACTTTTCCTGTTGCCTAAGGTGTTTTTGTAGGGATAATTTTTTTTTGAACTAACATATAGACTTGTTTAGTCACTGACACACATTCTGGGTTCAATATTTTATTTATTCAACAAACACTTATTGGATATCTATCATGCATACTTTAAAAACTATGAAAATTAACAGATGACTTAGTTATCTCTGGCCCATCATATGGCCTAGAAATTTAATCTAAGAGAGATAAGGCATGGATATCATGAATGTGACCGTAACAGAAAGTGACAGAAAACAAGAAAAGGCATGAAATGGTGGCAACTGAAATGGCATGGAAGCTCAGGAGCAGTTTTGCTTTTGTTTGGGAGTGAAGGGAAGTTTTTATTGAAGGTAAGGCGTTTGAACTAAATCTTGATTAATTATACATCCTAACCGAAAATTTTGAGTATTTAAATTCTAGCTAGATTGTACCTCAGAAGACTAACACTGTGAGTTTTTGTGATTGTCACTTCTCCATCTCTCTCTTGACTCTGTCTCCATTGGCAGGTCTTGTTGGTGGAAGTTAGGGCATGGAGATGGAATAGCACACATGCTTTGGTGCTTTGCCTGAGGTGGTTCCTTGTAATGCAGCCATCATCTGCTCTTTTAATCTAGGGCCTATTCAACATTTAGTACTAAATTAAAATGCTACCTTCTACTAGGATTTTAACAATTTTTCTGTATTTTTCAGTTCTGTAATTGTTTATTTTAATTACAGTTGTTGAACTGCACCAGTACTATTGTGAAATATCTTGTACATTATAGGTGTCGAATTGAATATAGTTCTATGGAATAAAATAGGGCAGATGATTTAATTAATCTCTTTAATACACATTGAAGTTTTTTCAGATTATTATTAAGGAATAAAAATTTATATTATGAACTGGTACATAAATATAGACTAGCCTAGAGCCTAATTTGGAATTATCAAAAACATAGTACCTCACAAAATCATTCTAAGTGATAATCATGTTTTTCAGGAGATTTTATAAATTGTTTTATAAAACCAAACCTCTGGGGTTTGGTTTTCATATAAGGAAAATGAAGGGTTCCAAAATCTTCAGGTCAACTTGATGGCTCATACTTTCTGTTCAGAGTCCTTTTATTTGTGTTTTTTAGTTAAGTTTGCAGCTCCACAAATGATGTCACTCATACTATTTGCATTGGATTCCTGCCATACCTCCATCCATAAAAGATGGATTCTTTTCTCCCATATACATGTACATTCTTCAGGATTTGTTATTTTCTGGTAGGCATTATAAGTAAGAATGAAGAGAGGGAAGGTGGAGAAGAGAGATTGAGTTTATTTTGTTTCTATATTTCTCTTAAGCTTATTTGAAGTAGAACATGGTAAGATAGGAAGTGGTCAGATAATCTGTTCCATGAAATTCAGGAAGCCTTTGGGGGGCGGGGAACTTTGCTTAGAAGATATGCAGGGAGGATGGTTATTTTTAGATATTTTGCTATCACTTCTTGTCTTCTTTTACTTTCCTTCTTCTTTGATGCCGACTCTGATCTTGACATTCCCAATTAATACTTAGATCAGAACAATTTTGCTTACTCTATGACCTATACAAGTAACAGGTACCCATCCACAGTCTGACTTGTGACTTGGCTCCGAAAAGCCTGATTGCCACACAGTTGAGAGGGCTTATCAGCCAGGTACTTCTCCCATTCTTTTAAAATAGCATGACTAAGATTGAACCCACAAGACACTGTGCACACTTACATCACCATTAGAGGTATTTTTACAAAAAGATGCCCAGGAAGCAATTAGAAATATGAGTTTGAAGTTCAGGAGAGACTGGAGATGCATTTTTGGTACTCACAGGAACTTGAAGTCATTGGTGTCAACAAAAGCACCTGGGGAATGGGTAATGAGTGAATGGAGGAAAATTATTGTTTTAACCATTGTGGCCAAATTGATTTTGTATCCTTGGCCTTGGAATGGAAGGCTTTTTTGCCAAGCTCCCTTGGGCCCTTGAAGCAGAATGAGAGCAAATTCAGAACTATTTCAGTGACTGCTTCCTTGTTGGTGTCCTTCTGGAGGGGTGCTGCCTCCCGCTTGATCTTCATGACAGTACTGGCTCCTCCTTACTAATCTGTTTATTGGGTCCTCTTTTTTACCTATAAATGTCTCTGCTTCTTAGGGTCCCCTCTTAGATGCTTTCTTCCACCTGTTCTAGACATATTCGCCTGGTGTCCTCATTCACACCACTGGCTTCATGATTCTGGGACTACTAAAAATGCATCTTTAATCTCTTTTGAACCTCAGTTTTCCTTTGGGCATTTTCACCTGTATTATGCCCAATGGGTGCTTCAGACTCATGTCTACCACAGTATTTGGGATTACCAGCCTCCATTTCAACCAAACTTCTATGCCCAAATATAAACCTCCTTCAATTTTCCCAGTTTAGGGTTCCCCATGGTTCATCAAGTTGACCAAACCAGAAACCTGAGACTCATCTTCTCTGCTTTGCTTATTTTTGAAAGAGAGAGAGTGTGTATGTGTGTTAAGTTTTTTCTTCTTGTTTTTGTTTTTCTTTTATTTATTTGTGTGGGTGGTGCTGGGGATGGAGCCTGGGACCTCATGCATGCCAGGCAAGCACTCTACCACTGTCTGTATTTCTCATCGAAGTCTCAGATGTATTCCCTTGTATCTGTCTCCTCATGTTGCATTGGCTCTGTTCATTCTGTCAGTATTTACCTTCTGGCCTGTAACATAAAAATAATTTCCTGTTTTCATGCCTTTAACTACCCTGCCTTCTAAATCTATCTTCCTCATAAACAAAATGGTATACCTAAACTGTAAACCAACTCAAGGCACACTCTTGCTTTAAATTCTTCTGTGGCTCCCTATTATTTGCAGGATGAAGTTCAGACCCTGTGGCATAGTGGTAAGGCGGTGCAGCATCTGGGCTGCCCAACTGTCTTTTACCCACACCCCTGTGATTGAGCTTTATCCATGCCAAATTGCTTCACTCTGTATTTTCTTATCTCTGTGACTTTGCACCTGCTGTTTCTTCTGGTTGGAATGTCTTCTGCATTTGCTTGACTTAATTCTGCCTATTCTTTTAAGTCTCCTCAAATGCCGTTTCTTCTGGGAACCTTTCTTGCCTACTCTAGAAGTTAGGCATTTGTTTTTTGGTTCCCCTGTGGATGCCTATTCATACTTTGATTATGCTGCTTTTCATACTTCTTTATTTGTTTTAATGATACATCACCCAGTATATTATGTGTTCCCTATCTTAGCATATAGTTCATGGTACATAATAAGTGCTTAGGAATTTTTTTGATTAAATGAATATTATATTTGTATAGTGGTTCCCCTGTACAGGACTTTTTCACTTCTCATAATTTCATCATGATGATATCATGTGATGCAGATACCTTGATCCTTATTTGACCGATGAGGAAGTTGAGTCATAGAGATGATAGAGTATTTGCCTAGGGCCTCACAACCAAGTTAATAGCAAAATAGGACCAGACTCCCAAGTTTTCTTTGTATAGTCAAGCCTAGTTTTAGGTATAGACTCCTTTTTAGTCACATATTCCCTTGCATTGAGAGAGAATGAGAGAGAGAGAGAGAGGGAGAGGGAGAGGGAGAGGGTTGTGTGTGTGTGTGTGTGTGTGTGTGTAACCCACAGTGATGGGTAAGGAATCCTCACCATGAGTGATTCTTAAAATTAGAAGTTAGGTAGTCTCCTATTTTACAGAAGCAAAATTCTGTACATGAGATGTTTATAATTTTGCTTTGTGGTAGAACCCATGCCTCTTTTCAGTCATTTTTTTCTCTTTTCTTATATTTTGGGCCATAATCAGTTCTATAGGATGAAGTTTTACTATTGGATCTCAAGGGTTTTTAGTAGGATTTATTAAAACTTTAGGACAATTAATTCTTGGGAAGAGCCTATCCCCTGAATGGAAAAAATATAATTTCTGAGAAAATTCTCAGTGAAAGGCCCATGAAACACAACCCAGAAGAGAAGTAATCAAATGATGTTCTTTCATTGATTATCCCACTATTCCAGATTGTTACATTTTTTCCTGTGAGCTTTATAGATTCTTGAGCATGTACCATTTTGTAATAAAGGCATCTAAATAGGCTGAAGGATGGGAGCTTCATATTGCAGGGAAAGATGTGTTGAGTGGTGAGAGGGCTTTAGTGCGTGGTGCAAGTAGAGTACTATAAAGCATGTTGTGCCTTGAGAGGACAGTGTCCCTAATGACTAGGAAGGAGACACAGAACTCATAGTGGCATTGCTGTCCCTTTGTCTGGACTCACCTTCTCTCTCTATATATATGCATTGATGTGTATGATGGAGATAACATAAATTTATGTCCATACATATGTATGTGTGGAAAAGCCATATTTTATATATTTCATATGGACAAAAGAAGCATTTTCACCAGTGTCTTTACTATTTAAATAATTTGGTATGAAAACAACAGAAATCCACAAAACTTAATGCTAGTTTAGCTTTTGAAATTTGAAAAAAGTTTTAATTTTAATCACTTGTAGGTTTATTAAAAAAATGCTAACCTATACCAACCCACTTCCTTCAGCTTAGAAATAATGCACTTTTATATCTGCTGTGCCTCAAAACAAAACGAAAAAAAAAAAAGGGGTATGTGTAAAACTTGCTGTCTTCTAACTCCATTTACCACTGCTTTAGATTTCCTTTTATATAACAATAACTTGATCCGACTCAAAATACTTGGCACCTTTAGTGACAGAGTGGAATGTTAGAACACTTTAGCAGATCTGAATATGAGTAAACTTTAGTAGTTTTGGAATGAAGAGATAGAGTTTTCAGTTCCTTATTCAGAGTTCACAGAAGATAAGAATACCTGGATTAAGACAGTAGACTCCCTTCATTACACATGGCTGAATAAAGCAATTATCTGTCTATCAAGGCTCATAAATTGTGCAACAGCATTAAGGAAGGGTGGATGGATAGGGGGATAAATGCTATTCCATCGGAAAAGGGTGCTGATACATGAAGTAATCCTTTGAGTTTAACTTGTAAAAACTGTTTTATTTTGGAGTTTATATCATGTTACCATTGCAGCTTAGAGAGAAATTATTTTTTTTTATATTGTTGACTGCATATTTCAGCTCCTTACCCATCTGAATTTTATTAAGGGGTTGTTTCAAAGACATCTCTTGTTTAATCATGTTTAAACAATCTGTTTAAGACCTGTTGTGTAGATATAAACACAATAGTCCTTTAATGTAGCAAAACAGACTTCTGACAGACATAGCACATAACAGACATCCATCCATTATTGCTTAAGCTGCTGTTCCCTCCATGCCTGACCTGAGAGGGTAACCACAGAGCTCAGCAGCATTTGTTGGCTAGAGGACACTGACATGCGCCGTATGTGCTGTATTAACGTCTAGCAAGCAGAGAATTGCAGAGCAGCATACAATTGGAGAGGCCTTAGACTAGATTAAAACTAAGTACCTTAAATCTATTTTAATGGCTGTGTTTACATCTCCTTCTTCATTCCTTTAAAAAAGTAATCAGGTTTCGCAAGCGTTAAGAAAACTACCTCATCTTGCCAACTGGAACACGTCCAGTTTAAGCAAGGAAAATTTCCTCTTTTTTCCTGTCTTTCTTTTTTTCTTCTCTGTGGTCTTCACTGCCATTCAGCACAGCAAGAATAGGCTACAGGAGCTGGCTGACTTTTTTCTTGGTTATTACATTTTAACATTTTCTTTCTGTTACAGAAATTGGAAAATTGAGAATGATGTTCTGCTGTAGTAGCAGCAAATGTCAAGAGACAATCTCCTTGTGCTTTTTACTTTTTTTATTTTTAAAGAGAGAGGGACAGTGAGAGAGAGAGAAAGAAAGAAACAACTTTAGTTTTTCATCTGGTTTTTGTTGTTCCCACACTTAGTTGTGTAAGTGGTGATGGGGTTTGAACCCAGGTCCTTGCACATGCCAGGTAAGTGCTGTAACCACTGAGCCACCACTCCAGCCCCCTTTTTAATTACTTTTGTGTACTTTCTATTTTTCTCTTTCTCTCCCTTTCCCTCTCCCACCCTTTCTATATAAAACTATAATAATGAAAGGAAAACAGGATTGAGCCAGGATCCAGGAGTTGCGTGACAGTCTGTTTGTAGGCTAGTTGTCACTGTACTCTTTGAAGAATAATGCCATCCATGTTTAGCTGTATTACTGGCAAATAAACAATGGTGCTTTTTGCACAACTGTGGAAAAACATTGCTAAAAATGTTACCTTTAAATATAACTACATTTCCCAGTGAGGTCTCTATAAGTGCTAGTAATATAAAGAACTGTGGAGGGTATGTAGAAGGTAAAGGAAATGTTTTCAGAACTAAAACACTCAAATTTTACCGAGTTTTAGGAGTAAAGTGTAGACATAGAGAAAGTGATCTTTTGTCTGTTTCTCAGAAAGTAAAGAGAGAGATGAAGATTTAAATGACCTAGGATGGTTAAGGGTGCTCAGTTGTAATTAGTAGGAGATGTATTGTGGTAAACAGAATCAGAAAACCTGGGTCATGTAACAAACTCTCCGAGCTAAGCTTCTCCACCTTTTCTTATTCTGTCCTTTTGTTCTTTGTTCTGAAACTTTTTCTTCTTTCATGCTATTGCAGCTTGGTTTATGAAAAAAAAAAAGGGCTGAGTCTGGTCAGGAGACTGGCTCCCAGTGTCCCTGTGCATGACTTCAAGTTATTTTTCTGGACTTTGATTACTTTTCTAAAGTGAACAACCTGGTTTAGTAAAATCTATATTCTCTTCTGGCTCTGAAAGATTCTAATTCATATAATTTCCCTTAGATGGGAGCAAGGGGGAAAGAACTATTCTTTGGAAACAATTGGTAGACAAAGTCAAGAGTAGCAGAATTGAAACAAGGAAGTATTGGAGAATTGGGACTAGGAGGCTTAGTGGGTTAGAGAAGTGTGGATGGAAGAGGGACTGTAGTAAAGACAGCCACACTCCCTGTTGGCTCTTTTCTCCATACTTGCACACTACCATTCACATCTCCTCTTGTATATTTCCGTTATGCTTTCATTTATTGGTCTTTCTTTAATTTTTTAATCCTTTTTCTTTTTAACCTCCCATGAATTTCTTTTTCTTTAGGTATCTCAAAACTTTTAGGTCTATTATTTCAAGTAAAAGGATTATGCTCCAGTCATGTTTATGAGACGTTGTGCTCTGATGTGTGACTGATATTAGACTAGCCTGATGGGATAGTTCTGTCTTTTCTTTTAGATGCTTTATGCTTTGGTTATTATGATTTACCATAACCTGAAAGCTAAATATTATAACTTGTACTTATATACATGCAGATTAATATTTTATAATTATTTCATTTTTATTTTAATGAAAGATCTTGAATTCATTAACCTTTAAGTTTTGAAGTGGTAAGGCCTTCAATTCTTTCTGTCAGACATCTAATGGTACTTAAAAAATGGCTATGTATGAGATGGGGAGAGAGCACTTTTTTGTCATTAAACTAAACTGGTGCCTTTTAATATTAAAAGAAAGCAAATTCAACTTTTACCATTTTTTTTTAATGAACTGGAGTTCCTGGAATATTTATATGGAGTCTATGGCTTAACTATGTAATTATGTCTCTTGAGTAGATTATATTTTTCTTTCCATAATTATGTTTTACCCAAGAGACTGGAAAGTCTTCAGACCTCTTTGAGTAAAATTGTTCTTCCTCTCTTCTCTCTCAGTAAACTCTGAATCCTACATGCCGAACTCTGTTCAAGGGCTGAAAGGGAGCTCTTGAAGATATGTGGTAGTGATTATGATTTTTTTCCTTTATAAATTGGTTTGTATATTAAGATGGGCCCTTGGAGAGAAGCTCATTTTTGAAATGCCATCAGAGAAGAATCTCCTGGAAAGAGATTTGTTTATGATCTGTGGTCCTCTGTCTGAAGCCACACACTAACATTGCTCTAGGGCTGTCTCCTCTCATGAGCTGTCCTGTGTCATACTGTATGGTTGTTAATTTCCAGTGGCTCAGAGGGGCTCGAGGCTTTAAACATGAAGACAGTTTCTAAGGCTTTTTCATTATTTTAGTCCAGAAATAGTTTTTGACCTGAACCAGACAGTATACTCTTAGGAAAAAAGATGACTCAGCAGCCTTTCCCAGCAAAGATTATAGACTCATCAGTTTTACTGTGGGAAATGTTTCCCAATAGCCAGTCCCCCCCTCCTTCTGTCTTTTACTGGACAAAAGGAGAGATAATTTTAAGTTTATCCATGTTTATGTTTATTAATGCCACAAGCTTTTGTTTCCTCTTTGTCCCTAGGCTCTAAGATTGTGCTAGATATAGAATATGACACCCATTCCCAAGGGATTCATAATCAAGTCTAGAAAATTTAGAATAATAGGGTTTGAAATTTTGTAAATATTTTATGTCAATTTATAGTAACTGAATCCCTGGCACACCTCTAGGTGCAATCAAGAGTTATGGAAAAAAACAGTTGCAGCTGCTCTTAGTTTGCTGAGGTAGAAAGCAGAGGGATCGCTGAGCCCCTTGAGCCACAAAATACCAGAAGAAAGGGGTTTTGCCATATGGAGTAGGTGGGGAGAGGGTGATCCAGTGGAGAGGACAGCGTGGGTAAAGGCACCAGGCTTCTCATTATGGATAGGCCAGTGTGAGCAGAGCGCAGGTTGGGAGCAGTGGATTGGTAGCCATTGGAAATGAGTGTGCAATGCACATTGGGAACATACTTTCTGGGTTGTTTCCTGGGCTCAAGGGGCTCTATTTAATTCTACAGCTATTTAATGGATTTGAGCAGGTAAGTAATATGAATGTTAGTATTTGGTGGCAGAAATAACTTCAGATATTTTGGAAACAAATCCTTCATTTTTGGTAGGTAAAGATACTAAGCCCCAGAGTTCCATTAAACACCTTCCTATGGTCTGTGACTGGTTTGTGTCCTTTTCAATGTGTCAGCTGCTCCTCTGGTGTATGAGCCATAGGCCAGAGCTTAGGAGTGGCTCTAGAAGAAATGGAAACCAGGATTCATTCATGTAGACAGAATAGGAATGGGCTTGAATGGATGATGTGGACCAGGAAAGGAGGTGGCAAAGATATATGTAAGCTGGAATTTGGCTCTGGAGGTTGGAAAATGATGATGTTCATGGAAATAGGGAAATCAGAGGAGAAGCTGCTTGGGATTGTTTGAGGTAGGTAGGGGGGCAAGGGTCTTAACTAATCATCACTACAGTATAAGTCTTTGATTTCTAGATGTTCACAGACCACCAGTGAAATATTATCTGAAGGTAAAAAGGAGAATTTCACTTTTCTCAGTAGTATTTCCATTTTCATACATGTGTAGAAATGCAGAAAATAAGGGATTTTTAATCTAGAGCCTCAGTAGTTATAAAATATTGGGATAAGAACTTTGCATGGCTTTCCTCAGAACTTATCTGAGTTTGTAAATCATCCCTGTTATATTGCTTTTGCTAGAGACCATCAACTGAAATGCCCAAGATACACCAAGGCTCCTCCTCAGTAGTAGAATTCCAAAAAATGTAATTTAGAATTGAAGCTTACCAGAGTGCAAATGATAGAAACATGATAACAAACATTGTGAGACAAAGTGGTGCTAAGCATATATAAATTTTAAAATTAGCTAACATATTCCCTAATCCTTCCGTATAAACACATTCCTTCTTGGGCCACTTTTAGGATAGAGAGATTAAAGCTGAAGGGCCTCCTTATTTATTTTTTCCCCAAAACTGCTGTGGAATAGCAACTCTATTGACATATAACAAATTTACTCTGAAAAATGGTAATTTTATGCAAGTCCTCTCTTCATTCTTTTTACTCTGAGGAGCACTGTCACCACATTATTTCTTTTTCTTTCTTTCTTTTCTTGAGAGAAAGAGAGAAATAATTTTATTTTATTATATTTTTTCCCTCCAGTTAGTTGTGTATGTGGTGCTTGGGATCGAACCTGGGTACTCGCAGATGCCAGGCAAATGCTCTACTGCTGAGCCATCTCTTTAGCCCTGTCACAACATTCTTAAACTGTTATATCCTGTGGCTTGTGCCCTAGAGTACTGGACCAGATCTTATTCCATCACATACTCGGTGACAGCAAAATTAACCTGTGTCTCCCCAGTCACTTCTCTTCTCCAGGGAAACCTAGATGCATGGCAGAGGATGTTCATGGGCTTCCAAATATCATTTAATAGTTTAGGAGATCTATTGTTAAAGGGCAGATTCTCATATGAATTGCATAGCTTAAAAGAATTAATATGTAGACTAGAGGTGTTTAAGTGATTTGAAGAATGTGTGCTTGTTTAGATTATTATCACATATGTGTTTAGCATCATCTTGTCTCACAAGATATTTATCATGTTACTGTCATGTGCCCTCCATCTAACTTTCCTCCTTCTTTACTTATCAAAGTTCTACTCAGCCTTCAAGGACAGTCATAATGTGTCATCAGTGAGGGTTTCCTTTTTCCGTTTAGTCAAAATCAGTTGTTTCCCTATACTTCCTAGAGCACTGTATTATTTTTAAATTTTATTATGAAAAATGTCAGACATACATGATAATAAAGATTGTATTTAATACAATCATATCTACCTATCACTTTATTTTTGCAACACATTAGCTTCATCTGTTATTTTGCTGAAATATTTTAAAACAAATACCAGATATCATGGCATTTAACCCCTAAATATATGTTAGTCCTAAAAACTAAAGGTATTTCTTACAAAAATCAGAAAGAACATCATTTCCTTAATATTTTAAAGTACTCCATGATCAAATTTATTCAGTTGCTTGCCAATCATAGTTTAGTTATTGCCTTTACCACAGTCTTTCTTGGGTTATATTTGATTTCCTGTCTTTCTTCCCTACAAGATTGAACTTTTTGAAGGCAAGGACATTATCTTATATATTTTTCTGTCTCTTTGTCCTTATAATGCCCTCTGAGACTTGCATGTTGTAGATATCTAACACCCTCTAGCCAGCCAGACTGATTGACCCTTATGGATGTGGTGCTGAATGTATTGATCCTTGGCTACACATCTTCTTTTAAATTTTTCTATTTTATTTAAAAACAATTTCATGGGCTTGGTCCCCTTCCCCCACTCTGGGGGAACTCTCCTCTTTTCCCTATGCTTTACTTTCTCTAATAAAATTCGTCTACTAAAAAAAAAAAATTTCATGATACTCAATATACAAGTAGACACCTCTTACAGGAAGTGTTTCAAATCAATTTAAAATACTACTATAAAAAGAGGCTGCCAAATATCATGCCCAAATGATGAGCAAAATGACTCTGCTGTGCTGTATTAGGGTGGACCAGACATTACATAGTGCATTTTTCATAAAAAAGTACCTCATTTTCTTTTTTTATAAGCACATTTTGGCATCTTTTAGGAGTGTTCTCTTGGATACAGTGAATTCAACTGTGGATGTAGTGCAGAGAGTGTGAGTTTCTGACTGAGATGGACACACAACTCTCTAGAGTTGTTAAGCATTTCTCAAATGACTTTTATAAAAATGGTTCACAGAATAGAGATAAGTTTATTTTTAATAGTTCATTGATCTGACATTTTCAGATGTGTGATTTTTGAAAGTAGAAGTTAAAATGGCAATATTTCTAACTTTCATTGCTGGGAGGGGATAAATGGGACACTGAGCTAGACTACTGATAAGTAACTAACAGATCGTTATGTGTTTTTGCTTTAAAGATGTGTGAATGCTGTGACCTTTTGATCATGCTTTCTTCTTGTGCCCCTGAATTTATTGCAACAAAGGTCATATTCAGTCAAGCACACTCAACTTTTTGAAAGAAATCTTTTTTTGAAAACTACTTTTCTCTTCATTTTAAATTCATATTTGGTCATGATTTTCTGTGATTGACTTCTGCTGCATTGTTATGTTCTAAATTAACTGGTTGGCAATGAAGAAAAGAGCACTGGATTAACAATCAGGAAACCTGAGTTCTAGTCCTGCCACTAATTATGGGACTCTATGTAAATCAGTCTCTCTCAGGGACTCAGGGTCATCTGTAAAGGAAGTACATTGCTCTAAAATTTAGAATCTAAATTATATCTATTGCCTCTTTCATTTTTCTGTTTCTAAATTACTTTCAACAATGTTTAAAAATTATAGTGAGAGAATTACTGTGAATATCCTTCAGTGTAATTTCATAGGAAGCACCATTAGGGGTTTGTCTCTTAAGAAGGATTTTGCTTGCTAACTTCACTAGATTACCAAATAAGAAGAGAAGATTATTTTTCGAAAATAGTGTTGTTAGGATATCCTGAGCCAGAAAATTTTCTTTTAATCAAGGCATTTATTTAAAAGAGGAGAGTATTCATTCATTTATTCCATGGATACTTATTGAGCACCTACTTATGACATGCACTGACTTGGATTGTGAGAATACAGCTGTCTACAAGACAAAACATTCATTCTCATGGGACTTACAGTCTTTCAGGAGAGACAAATACACAAGATAATTACAGATTATGGTAACTGCTATAAAGGAAATAAAGAGAGGGTGTGCTTGAGAGGGTGGGAACCTGCTTTGGTCATGGGAGTCAGGCATGGTCTCTCAAAGGAAGCGGTGTTCATCCACGAGGAGGAGTAGGCCATACAAAGAATCAAGAGAGCATTACAGAGATATGGAAAGGTCTTGGAATGGGAAACAACATTATAAAGGAGACAAGGTCAGATGCCTAGAGAGAGATGATAGGGTCTTGGGCTAGGATTGTGCCAGCAGAAAAGGAGAGACCAGAATAGGTTTAAGATGTAGTATTGAGATAAAGATAATAGGCCTTAGTAATAGATCAAATGTGGGAAGTGAGGAATAAAGAGAAATCAAGGATAATGTCTAGGTTTTTGCCTTAAAGCACCTGAGTGGCTAGTTCCATTCATCGATATGGGCGACTATTAGGAAGGAATAAGATATTCTGAAACAGAATTAAGAATTCTATTTTGAGTATTCAGTATTTAAAATATCATCCAGACATTCCAGGAGAGCAGTCAAGTAGACAGTGGGACGCACAAACTTGGAACTCAGGACAAAGGCACCTGTGATGGGAATAGGTGGCACTTGTGATGGGACCAAGACCATCTTGGACTGTAATTTCCAGCCCTGGGTACATATTTGATCATACTTTTAAAAAAACACCTTTTCCCAGAAGTTTTCTGATGTATTGATCTGATATGGGTCTTGGATATTCACTTGTTGCAAAACCCCTTTAGAGGGATTGTTGTAACTAGCCAGACTGGAAGGGACCACTGCTTTAGGGGAAAGTATAATTAACGAAGAGTATCCATCACTGAGCTTTTACATCATGTTTAACACAAGAGAATTTTACATTCTTTATAGTGACGTCCTGCTTGGAAGAGCTCCTCCTTGGCCCTTTGAATGATGTTTAGTCCTCCCTGAAACATAGCAGAGTACTCGGTCCTTAATCCAAGTCAGTGCATTCTTTGTCTCCCAAGTTCTTGATTTCTGAAAGGATTTCCTGGGTGCTGAAGGTTTACGTACATCTTCTTTCAGCTTGTCATTTGTGTGTACCCTGATGTGGTTTAGTGGTAGCATGGTTGAAAGACGAAGAACCTATTGCCTTTTTATTTTCATTGTACTGTAAAATTTTGTTGTGGTTGTGGTGGTTGCTATGCAGGGCAGATATCTACAAGGAAAACTGTATGTATATGTATGTGTGTATGTATATGTGTGTGTGTGTGTATATATATATATATATATATATATGTATATATATATATATATACACACACATATATATATATATATCTCCATCCCAGATAGATATTCTCTGAACTATTCTAGGTTGTCTATAGATACTTGGTAACATTCTTTGATGTTAATTTCTTTTTTTTTTTTTTAAGAGAGAAGGACAGTGAGAGAGAGAAAGAGAGACAGAGAGAATTAGTTTTTATTGAGTTTTTCACATGCCTTTCGTTGCTCTGATACTTAGTTGTGTACATGGGTGCTGGAGTTTGAACCTGTGTACTTGCGCATTCTGCGCAAGCACCATAACTGCCGAGCCACCGCTCCAGCCCCTGATGTTAATTTCTAAAAGGTCATTGGAAGGTTTTAAAATTTCATCTGCTCTTAAATTTTTCATTTATCAGTACTATTCCAAGTTCTTTATTCTTTCCTACCAGCTCCTGTTATTCTCCAAAGTACCAGGTTAAGGAAAAAAACTAAAAATGTACTCACACAACCAGACACCGAGATCACATCTCATGCCGTCTTCATGAAAACCTAATGAAAAGGCTGTAGAAAGCCGAGGCAAAGTTTATTAAATTTTCTTGTGACCTATGCCCCACGTAAAGTCCCAGTATATAAAGGAACAATGCAAGATCATGTAGTCCATCCTTTGTCCTTCAGGGAATCTGTCATTCCAAAAATATGGCCTATTTAAAAAATAGCTTCCAGGGACAATTCCTCAACATTTTTTGCTAATGTTTACAGCTGTATCAGTATACCACATCGTGTGTGTGTGTGTGTGTGTGTGTGTGTGTGTGTGTAACAGACTGTGGATCTGTGACAAGTACCATATAAATCCCTAATTGTGAAATTAGACCCAGCAAGATGTATTGATAGAAGTTTGGTGAGTTAGGATACAGCATTTTTTTAGGGTAAAGGGTGAGTTATTAATTTTGTTATTGAATCCTTGCTACTATCTCTGCTTATGTTGAAAACCAGCCTTAATACCTCATTGGGCTTAGTTCTCAGGTATCTCATTGTGTGATCTGGATAACTTTTAGTCCTCCATAGCAGCAAGGAGAGGAAGATAGAATTCTAACATTGATTATGCCTCATGATGAATGGAAAGCTCAGTCAACTTGGATAGGACTATGTTCTTTCCAAACTGAGCTAGTCAGTAACTGAAGACCACAGGCTAGTTGACCTACTTCTCAGGCCTTCGCCACTTCATCTGTAAACACCTTAATAGCAGGGGTCTAGGAACTATTTTGGGTCACCTCTAAAAGTCCTTTAGAGTTCTAAAATCTATTTGTAATCAGGAGAGAAACATCATAAATGATGGGGAAAACAACTGCTAGCAAACAATCACTCTTTTAATTTTTTTCCAATTATGTTTTGCTAGGTCTAGTTCCTCTGTTATAGCAGATTCTCTAGGCTTGCACTGGCAGGAAATAGGGTGGTGGGTGCATTTCAGTTAATGGGCCTAGTTGGAACACGTTTGGCTGGGGACACAGCTACACTCATATTACCAAGCCTTGGCTTCCTGTGTGTTTTCTTTGGGCTGGGTAGGCAATGAAAAAGGAGACAGGAAAATACATTTTGGGGCAAATAAAATAAGGAATTTGTCTTATGAAGACAGCTTATAGTTGGGAAATTCTAATGTTCAACTTAACCCTATCCTGATAGATTCCTGTTGTCCTCTGTTAAGTGGGAGATGAGGTATTTGCACTTCCCATAGAGCAGTGAAGTAGTGAAGAACTCCCATTCTGTAAAGCTTTTTATAGTACCCATTCAAGACTTTTTTTCTTCTATGGTTAATAATCCTAATTCTTTTAGTTTTTCTTCTAAGTTCAAATTCTTAATTTAGTCATCATCTCAGCAGTTCTCCTTGTATCAACTTCAGTCACCAAAACATTTTTACTAAAATGTTGAGGCAGCATATTAGAACCTCATGGTTCAGAATGTAGATCAGGGATGCACAGTATGTGTGCGTTAGCCCCTGCACTTGCTGCGGCAATACCACTCTGTAGGTCACACCCAGATTCTGGTGCTTTTCTGTTATATTTGTGCTTATACACTGCTATACTCCTTTGTTAAGAATAATTTGGTGATTTTTAAGAAGTCTTAGCACTTTGAGTATATTTTTATTTGCAGATTTCTTTAATATCCTGAATTTCCTTAGGCCTTAGACTTGAATAAACTAGAAGAGAGAAAGTTATTTTTTTAAAAAATAATGGATTGTCACATTCATATGTTTAGCCAAAAAATATTTTTTTAGTTTCTTTTATAAAACCATTGTAGTAGATTTAAAATAAAAAAGCATTCTCTGTGATTTAACAGAGCTTATTACCAAGCTTTTAGCATGACACAAAATATTTAGATTTCCTATTGAGAATTTGAGTTTCCTTGCTTACATTTCTTTCCCCAGTCCCCATATTTAAAGGGTTCTAGGTTTAAGTTTTAATTTTTCAGCGAAGAGTCTCAGCAATGGGTAGTTGTAACACAAAAAGGAAAAAAGTCATTATGGTCTTCAGGAACATTTCTCTTTGAAAAATATGTTTGCCTCTGCTTCTGTCCAGGCTTAGTGAGTTTTCAGATGAGATTTTGTCCATCATGAAACAAGAAAACACACATCAGTGCACACCCACTTTTCCTATCCTTTCATTGAGAGGGCTAGAGAAGGTATCTTGACTCCAAGTTGCCCTCTGGGAATCTCAGCTCTCCATTTATAGAACAGAACTAGGAATGCTTGCCATCAGATAGTACTTAAAAAGCAGTTTGAAAAGGAAGGCATTATATAGACACATCATTATAAATATCTATATTGATAATTCCTTGGCTTAAACCACCCAGTATGTATGTTCACATATCTATTTAGCATGGTCAATTGTTCAGCTAATTAATATGCTTTTATTTTATGATTTGCTGTTTCCAGGGCACAGACAGAAGCTTGATGACTCTAAACCTAGTTTGTTCTCTGACCGCCTCAGTGATTTAGGGCGCATTCCTCATCCCAGTATGAGAGTAGGTGTCCCGCCTCAGAACCCACGGCCCTCCCTGAACTCTGCACCAAGTCCTTTTAATCCACAAGGACAGAGTCAGATTACAGGTAAGACAGACTCATAGGTTTCACTTGCAGACTCTGGCAGGCTGGGGGTGAGGGGCTACCAGATGAGATGTGTTCACTTCAAAACACCTGGAGCTGTGAAATGGCTTATTATGAAAGAATCGAGACTTGAAGACACTGACTTCTTCTTTTTTACTAAGAGAATCCTGATATTCAGTAACTTTGGGATACAATTTTGGGGGAAATTTCTTCTAATGCTGTACTCTGCAGCAGTGTCAATCTACATACTGGTGGGATGGAAATTACTGAATTCTTTGAGAAAATGTTTGCTGTAAGTTTCTGTATTGTATCCAGGAGGTGCTGGGGATAACATCACACCCTCACTTTTAGAAAATTAGTATTACCTACTCAGATATGGGCTTAAGTTCCTTAGTGTACAACTGTTTCAATAAGTTTGCTTGAAAATTGCTCAGGGCTAATAGGAAGCCTTGATTGGTAGCTGTAAGGCAAGGTCGACACATGGCTCATCGGGAAGACAGAATCCTCTTCTGATTTACGTTTAGCTCCAGCTCCTCATTCAACATTTCTCCTTATGCATTATAGTAAGCTGCTTACTTTACCTTTCTTCTTAAAAATTAACATCAGCATTCATTGCAAGGCTAATCATTCACATTTGGTGCATTAAGATCCCCAACTGGGTTTTCCCCCTGCCTCAGTTGTACAAAAACAACTTATTTTAGGATTGATTTGATTGCTTAACAAGATAGTATATTAATCATCATAGGCTTTTAATTTGCAGATCAAAAATACTGAGAGCTGAAAGGATGCTAGATGTCATCTATTTGCTATCATTGGCAGAGATGGACTAGAACAGAGAAGAAAAAAGTAAAATAAAATGTGTAATAAACTCCCAACACAAATCTTTTTTTAACAGTTAGAGTTTTGTCTTTAGTAATTAGACTTGAATATCCTTAATGGTCTCAAAACATAATTGTTTATAAATGAAATGATCTGCCTCCCCCTCTCTTTGTCTATATTGTATTGTGTAAAGGTATTCATTGATATTTACTTAAAGTAGGTTTCACATTCTGTGGGTATGTGCTTATTAGTCTGAATATATGGGTTTGCATGAGTGTACATTTTTTTTAAAAGAGAGAGGGACAGTGAGAGAGAGAGAGAAAGGGAGAAATGATTTTTATTTAGTTTTTCATATTACTTTTGTTGCTCCGAGACATTGCTGTGTGCATGGTGCTGGGGTTTGAACTCATGTACTCCATGTACTCGTGCATGCTGGGCAAGCACCATAACTGCCAAGCCACTGCTCCAGCCCCATGAGTGTACAATTTAAAAAATAATTTAAAATTGTGAAAAGAAAAGAGAGCCGGGAATCTCGTGTCCAGGAAGAACATTAAAGGTCTGTGAAATAGTCCATGTTTTTGCCTATGTAACACTTTAAACACTGATATGTAGGACTCAGAAGGTTAGTATGTTCACTAGACATGTGCCCTCAATAAGAATGAGTATGAAATTTACATTAACCTGTGAATTTGAAGCATGTAGCTATAGGTGCTACTGCATTTAAAGTAGTGGACTTTAACTTATTGAGTAAGGCTCATAATAGCTGTCCTTTTGTCCTTATAGTAATCCTTAGATTCTGTGAGTGCATGCATGAGTGTGTATGTATATATATGTGTGTTTGTATATGATTTGTAATGGACTCAGGATGGTTTGTATGTTTGGGGGGGTAGGTGTGTACATATACATATATACATAACATGTTCTATGATTTGACAACCATTGTGTTCTTTAAATGTTTGATTTCTATATTCTGATCTCTTAAGTTTGCTAATTGTTATGTTAATTATTGACACTTTTAAAATGGCCTTTGAAACCAGCCTAGCATTAGATTCACTTAAGATGCTTCTTTCAAGGCTTTGTCCTGATATCTAAAGATGAGATCATAAATTAGAACCAGAGGACATTTTAGATGCTCTAACGATACTTTACACTTCATTCAGCTAAAGGACAGAAAAGTTGTGAAGAGGATCTACATTTAGCATCCTACACACCAGATATGGGTGCAGAGTCAGACTCTGAGAAGTGGGGGCATGTTGATGCCAGAAGAGCATCTCTGCAAATCAGGAATGTGGCCACCTCTGCGGGTCTGGCTCACCTCTAGTTGTCAGCTTCTCTTCTCCCTCCTCCCTATTAGGAGACTCAGGAAAGTTGAGCTTCTTGTCTGCAGTTGCACTTAAGTAAGTTAGTGGTTGAGCAATGAGGATATTCAATGAACATATTTCTAAAAATAAAATAATAGCTGGGGATGGTGGCATATACCTATAATCACAGCAACTCAGAGGGCTGAGGCAGGAGGATCATAAGTTTGAGGTCAGCTTTAGTAAGTTACTGAGACCCTGTTTCAAAATAAAAAGGAATGTGTGACTCAGTGGTAGAGGGCCTCTGGGTTCGATCCCCAGTACCACAAAAATAAGTAAATAAATAAATGAAAATATATAACAAGTTTATTTATAGGTACTGATAACTTCTTGGAAGTTTTATAAGTATTATCTCTTCATTTTGGGATTACAGAACTTAGAATTGATTCATAAATCAGTCATTGTTCTTGTCTTCCCCTTCCTCTTGTTATTCTTATCCAAAAGATATTAGACCTAACAACTTTTCTCAAACTTTCCAAATTTGCAGATGTACAAATATGTACATGCCGCCTATCTGCTTTTTGTTGTGTGAATGTTCTTTAAATGTTCCCATATTGTTAGATAATGCAAGTACTTGTCCATAACCAAGGATGGACAGAGTTCTTCTGGAACTCAAATTATCAGGAACACCGTGGAACGGCAGCAGTAACATCAAAGTGAAGTGAATAGATTTATTCTCTTGTTTGTTTAATAAGTAAGACCTAGAGCCTACCAGATGTAAGAATAGGGTCTTAGGTAATGTGGACGGCAGAGGAGGAAAGTGATGTCCCTGAGTTCCTTTCCACCCTTGTACCCCATGCCCTGAGCCCTAGCCTAAAGTGCTGCTGTTCCTTGAGCACTCCTTCTCCCTGCACCCTGTTACTGAGGGTGCTCCATCTATATTAGTCTGTCTCCTGACAAGATTCCATTCATACTTCCAGGTCACTATGCTCTCTTTAGGAAAGAGTATTGGAGTTTATGTCTAAAGGCTGCCTATGCATTTCTAAGTGTTAGTTGAGAATGCCTAAAGCTTCTGCATATTTGCCTTTTCTGTCTTGCTACATTATAAATTCTCTGAGGGATTTTCATAGGGATTTGTTTTCTTTTGTGCCTAGCACAGTACAAATAATGTCTCATTAAATGTTGAACCAATGAAAATTCATATGAGAAGAAGTCAGTGCAAGAAGGGTGGGGATATCATGCCTTTCTTATTAGCATTTAACTGTTCTTTTTGTGTTCTTATCCCAGAGTATCATTGTTCCCTGGTGATGAACAATAGCAGAAATCACATTCCAGTATAATAGTATGTAGTTAATTATTTGGTCTTCCTCTAGTTTTGAATCTATATAATTGCATGATTATATTCCTGAAACTTGCCTATACTGGATTTTGTGACTTCTTTGCAGTGTGCCACATTTTCATTCTAGTTCATGCCATTCTTTGGACAAAGATGTTTGTAACAGGATCATTAGTTCTCTTTGGCTTGGCACTCTTGATATCTCCAGTTCTTCTCTCAAAACTCTAGATAACAGTCATGGTTTTATAGTAACCACTAGTTCTTTGACTTGTCCACATAAAAGTCAGAAAAACTTCTTCAGAGTTCCAGAAAAGCAAAAATGAAAAACTGAAATTTGAGGAAGTCATAAGCAATTAGTATTTCATACTTGGTTTTCTTGAAGGCCTTCTGTAATTCCTAGGGCCAAGGGTTCTAGCTATGGGGTTGGCTGCCTTCTCTGCATGGCAGAGTTTGGTGGTGTCACTCTTTTGATGTCTTTGATGGCTGATGTTACACCTGAGAGACCAGGGCCTCCTCATGGCTTCCTGAGTAAGTTGCTTCCTCTTCCTCTGTTTTTATCATTCAGAGAGCTGCTGCCTGTCTCTGGACATCAGGAAATACTCAGTCTATAACAAATGTCTACTTCTGATTCAGAATGATGGTGGTGAAGGCAATAGAGTAAGGATGCTATATTAGGAGGTATCTCTCAAGATAATTACTGTTTTAACTCATTACACTGTGGATGGGCCAAATGCACCTACAAATAATTCTGCCGATTTAGGCGCTTGGGTTTGATGGGTTGGAACATTAATCTCACTTTTGGGGTGGGTCATCTGCTGCTATTCTGTTAATCATTCATTCGGAAAGTATTTATTGAGTGTTTACTATTTGCTAGGCGTCAATATAAATGAACAAGAAAGACAGTTTTTGTTCACAAGGTACTTATTTTTAGTGACAGATATAGTCAGCAAATGGGTAAATTGGTATATATTGCAAGATTATTTCTAATAAGTGCTATGATAAAATGAAATGAGTTAATTGATAGAGAACAACTTAGGGAAAGAAGGGGTTAATTTTGATTGGAAAGTTGGGAAAGGGTCTTTGAAGACCTTTGAAGATTTGCACAGTTAAAACTCATGCAGAGAGAATAATATAGAAAGTCAGATAGGAGCTATGTTATGGAGAATCTTTAAGGCTATGATAAGGTCCTTCTGATGGCAGTGGGGTGCTACTGAAGAATGAAAAGCAAGGGAAGGATATTATCTAATTATTTGCATGCTTAAATAAAATCTGTTTGGATGCTGTATAAAGAATGGATTATAATGGGGCAAAGATAGAAGCAGGGTTATGTTTAGGAAGTTGCTACAGTAGTCCAACTCATCTTGCTGATGATGAGGGGGAAGATAGGACTTAATGGCTTTTTACCTGGGCAATGGGAAGATGGAAGTGCCATTAACTTACATGGAGAAGACTCAAGGATAAGGAGGCTAGGAAGGGGCTGGGGAGCTCAGAGAAGCAGTCAGGTTGACAAAAGAAGAGGGTACTAAGAAGGAGACTGAACATTTTCACCTGTACAGAAGCTCATAAAACTTCCTTACAACCATTCGAGGGATTTTCCCTCTCATGATTCTTCCTGGACTGCATGAGTCCCTTTTGTGATTTCCTTTCTTCTTCAGAGGTATCTCTTGATTCTTAGTAGGTTTTTTCCTTTTCTTTTGAGCAATCACTGAAAATTGACTTTCCCTGTATATGTGAATGGTGGAAGGAAGTACAGTGGACAGTTTTTTCTTGGCTCAGATACCCATTTTCAGTGGCCTTTCAGCCAGGAGTAGATTCTGGATTATTCATAATTTGCTGATATTCCATCATGTTATTTATGGTGACTTTCTCCTTTTATTATATATATATATGTGTGTGTGTATATATATATATGCAATTCATTTTAAATTTCACCTACTATTTCTTTTCGACCTTAATGTGTCATTGTATTCAGTTTCTTTTCTTATTTTGGAACCCTTCCTTTTGTTGTTTTTCTAAACACAGTTCTATTTTTTCTTGAAAACTGAAAAGAAATGCTGCCACTTCTTCTAACCTACTCAAACTGAGTCAGGCTCCCAATAGTACTTTGTGCAACCCTCTCTCATATTATGTTCCACACAGTCACAGTTACTTGATTGCATGTCTGTGTTTTCCATCAGACTTTGAACTTTTTAAAGTCTGGGGCCATGTTTTGTTAATTTTTGTGTCCCCATTGTCTTATGTAGTGTCTACTGCCTAATTACTTTAAGTTTGCAGATGAATAACTGAGTCATTGACTTTAGGGAGTGTGACCCATTATTATCCCACCTCTGATATTTTTATTGTATTTATTTGATTGAATTACTATTAGTAACAATTTATTAAATGCTTATCATATGTCAGGCATTGTTCTAATGAGTTTAATTCATATATCCCTCACAATAGCCCTACAAGATAGGTAGCATTATTATGGAAACTGAGGGCCAGAGAAGTAAAATATCTCACCTAAGATCCACTTACTAATTGTAAGTGGTAAATATAGGAATTAAACCCAGATCTATGTAACTGCAAAGCCCTGCTCTTAACCATGATGCACCCTTGGGAGGCTGGTGTGCTTTTATCATGACTGTTTCCTCCCATTTCTGTAAAAATTTTCATTTAAGAAGTTATTTATCATTTACAAACTAGTATTTACCTAAGTTCTTATTAAAACCATAAAAAAATTGAAATTCTTTTAGTTGTAGTTGAACAGAATACCTTTATTTATTTTTATGTGGTGTTAATGATTGATCCCATTGTATCACACATGCTAGGCAAGTACTTTCTGACACTGAGCTACAATCCCTGACCTTAAAAAATATATATGTTATAGATGAAACAAATTGATTCTTGGAGAAAGGACCTACTAGAGTCCACTTCAGCTCTTATAGTTGACTGTGAGCTCCAGATTCTTAGCAGGCAATCCCCTTTATCCTCGTCTCATTGGGCATGTTGTTGGCACTCTAAGTGACATGTGTCCTAAGGGAATATATTATTTTTATTCTCTCCATTCAATATTATTTAGGATCCTCAGAGATAATATTTTCCTAAAATGAATGTGATAGAAGTATCTTAATTATATTTTAAATACAACAAAATAGTATATGATTAAATTATACTTACATAAGGCATTCATTGAAGGTAATATTTCTAGGAATATCATTTTTTATTTTTTTAATTTTTTATTAGTGCATTATAGTTGTACATAATGATGGAATTTGTTGTCTCATATTCCCAGATGCACACAATACAGCAATACAATTTGGTCAATATCTTCACCCTCCCCTCCCTACACCCTTCTACCTCCCTCCTCCCGTCCCTGATCCCTTGCCTCTCTTCTTTAAAAAAGAAGTTTGGTTTAAAGAATAAGAAGTGGGGTTGGGGATTTAGTTCAGTGGCAGAGCGCTTGCCTAGCACGCGCAAGGCCCCAAGTTTGATCCTCAGCCCTGAAAAAAAAGAATAAGAAGAATCTTATTTGCAGTTACTCTGACAGAAGTGAAGTAGTTTCCCCCTAGCTTCAGCACGATTCTGTACCCATACCCCTTTAATAGTAAAGTGGCTCTCAAGCTAGTTAGGCCAGTGGGAAGCCTGCATATGTTTGGCTGTCCTAGGCCTGAGTCTGCTGTGCTTGTCCTGAAGGATTTACCACTGTAATGTTCTCAGATATAAGAAAGCACAACTGAGTGGTGTGTCTGTCAAATTACCGTTCTCATCGAGTGTTGAATGACCACATGATTCTGTAATGTGAAACAAGTTGGGAGGTGAAGTGGGCACTGGTGGTCGTGGCTGATGTGTGTGAGGGAGAAGGAACCCACTAGAGGCTCAGGAATTGTTGGTGAATAGGAAGGACTTCAGGGTTCCAGCACTGTATGGGAGTGAGGCTCAGACATCACAGCCACAGTGGGCCTACTCACCTGTAGGAGCTAGAATCACTATACAACAGACATGCTGTTGGAAGTACTTTACTTTGGTGGTACAGTGTTTGAATTTCAGAAGTTACTGGAAACCCTTGCCTGTCTTCTTTGAGATTCTTTGGGCAAGATAGCTTGGTAAATATGCTGCTGCCATGCATATGCAGGAAATCTCTTTAGAGGAAGTTGCTGATCACAATTCTTATTAAGAAAAAAAAGAGTATAATTCTGTGTGTAAAAAGTATTTCAGTATTTCTCATCTGTTAGATTTGACAGTCACCTTCTGAGGAAGAGTTTGAATTTAGGTTTTGTAGAATGCTGGTTTTGTAGAAAAATGCTCCATAGGACCCTGTGAAGGACTGGTGGTGGTCAACAAGTCTTGTTGTTGCCTAACCTGTTAGCAGTAGCCACAGATTAGTTTTTTTTTTCTTTGAGAGTGATAGAGACAGAAAGAGAGAATCAATTTTATTTATTTTTCCATCTGGCCTTTGTTTCTCCAACATTTAGTTGTATATGTGGTGCTGGGGTTTCAACCCAGGTCCTTGTGCTTGCCAGGCAAGCGTCCAATTGCTGAGCTACTGCTCCCGACAGATTAGACTCGTAAAAATGCTCTTGTTTAGATTTCTGTTGGTTGGAATCCCCTTATTATCTGAAGATGGTCTGGCTTTGTCATGCTTTTAGAGAAGTTGACAGGGATGATGCTCTGAGAAAAATTAATTTCTTGTTCCAAAACTTATCTTTGTATTTTTTTCCATTTGGAATTGAAAATGCATAGTTAATATATAGTTGTGATAAAAGAGTCCATATATTTCTTGTACAATGCTTAATTTTATTTTTCTCTTCCCCAAGACTGTTCCATTTGTAGCCCATCTTTAGGTTTTTTCCCAGTGGAAATCTTGATATCTTTCTCCCATTCTTTTCCAAAGCATCATCTTTCTCTTTATAGTTTTATATTTGGCTTTAGTTGGGTATACATGTATATGTGTGTTTGTGTGTGTGTGTGTGTGGTTACATGTATGTATGTATACCTTTACTAGGTGCCTTGGACCTTTCTCATTCCTTTTTACCTTTTGCAATGGACTGTGGACAAAAGGATCAGGACTACCTTTGAAGGAAATCCATTGCAAGGATAGCCCAGCAGGGAGCAAGGCAGACCTGCACTTTGGTGCAAAGGATGCTTTTATAGTATATCTCAATGTTGAATCATGGTTAGGCACCCACAGCGTCACACACATTGCCTCTAATACTTCAAGACTTTGCTGAAGATGTTGGACAGATCTAGACTATAATGCCACTATATGGTCTCTAAGCTGACCATGATCTATATTAATCACCACTTTCTGGTAGGAACTATGTACATTGGAGATAAGGTATATGCTTTACTGAGGTTCATAACAGTCAGGTGAATTTTCTTCTAATCTGTCTCTAGTAGTCCTAGCAAACAGGATTTTAATGAACCCTTTCTGGTGTCTGAGTCACTGTGGAGATTAAGTGTGAAGAATTCTTTTTACACAGACTTTTGAAATGATTCGTGTTTTTAGCGGACTGCAAGCAAGCTAACACCAACAGTGGTCCCAGAAAAAGAGCTGAAACAGATTTACCAGTAGCAAAGACATTTCAGAGTAAGGTAAATGGGGTAATGGAATATAAAATATACTGTATTTTCTGTATTCAACTTTGAAGGCATTATCATTTACAACTGTCACATGGAATAGTAATTCCAGAGAACAAAACTAAGATTAGTAGAGGAATAGAGTTATAGGGAGACATATTTTACTTATAAGGAAGAACTTTTTAGATTTTGCTCTGTCAGGTAGAAGGTCCTTGCCTATTAATTGCTATAAATTCTCACAATATTGTGGGACATAATTCATCTTGGAGCAGAGGCTTGAATTCATCTAAAGTAGCAAGCTGTTCTTCCTTATTTCCTCACCTCTCTTGGGCCTTAATTTCCTCTTAAGCATGTTTGTTTTGCTCTTTATATTTGAAGATCATTCTTCTTGATAGGGATGATTAAATCAAACAGGGTTGGGTAATTTTCTAACTGTCATGAATAAAAATTATGGCTATTGTTCTCAAACTTTGGCATATATTAACATCACCTGGGGAGATTTTTAAAAGTATAGATGTTTATTCTTTTAACTTTGAATCACAGAATGTATGAGGTACAGCCAACCCAAATGCTTAAGGCCTGTTACCCCAGGGTCACCTTGCCCATCCAACAGCCAACCCTGGTGCAGCCTGGAGGCCTCTCAGGAACCTCATCCACATAGTCAGATGATGTGTGGAGGCCACTAAATTCCCTGAGTACAGCCCCTGAACTTCTCCCTATTTCAGCTGCTGTCTTCCCAACATATCCTTTCTTATGTGTCTGTTCTGTATGTGGACTTCCTCCCCTCTTTCTGTTCAGATACTGTAGAGGGAAATTTAAGAAATGTATATCTGATTATGTCATCCCATAATAAGAAAACAAAAGGGGCTGGAGCCATGGCTCGGTGGTTATGGTGCATGCCCAGCATGCGCAAGTACACGGGTTCAAACCCCAGCAACCCACCTACACAACTAAGTGTCAGAGCAACGAAGGCCATGTGAAAAACTCAATAAAAATTGATTCTGTCTCTCTGTCTCTCTCTCTCTGTCCTTCTCTCTTTAAAAAAAAAATTACTGTAAGACTGCTTGAGGTTGGTGGCATTATTGAAAAAAAAAAAAAAGAAAAGAAAACAAGCTGACCTTCTGTTGTACTTAGGATGAAGACCAAAACTTGTACCACAGCCCAGCAGGTTCTGCATAACCTGGCTCCTCCTTGCCTCACACTGTTTTGAAGCTTTTGTCAGTACTCTGAAAACACTGCCAAGCCCTATGGCCTCCTTCTCAGAAACTAGATATATTCTGTTTTCGTGGCCTAAAGCCCTCTTTGCCCCACCTAGTCATTTCTGGATTTCTAATTGCCATTCAGGCTTAATCATCACAATCTTTGAGAACCCTTCTCTGATGTCCAGGTATAGTTGTAGTTTCCCCCTATATATTCTTATGGTGCCATGGACATCTCCTTGTTAGCACAGTGATATGATTATTTGCTAAATGTCATTCTCCTGTCTAGCTGTGAACTCCATCAGAGCAGGAATTAGGTCTACCTTTATTCACATCAATATCTCTAGTGCTTAGCATAGTACTAGAGTGGACATTCAGTAAATATTTTTAAATGCAAGAATGAATGAATGAATGGCAGACAATTTTATATCCACAGATATTTTCATCCATGACTGGATGTCACATGAATGAGAACCTTTTGAAATAACTCCAGCTGCTTTATCTGAAACCCTAGTTGTTGATGCTAGCCTGATTTGAACCTGAGTTTACTACAACCACTTATTTTTTTTTAAAGAGGGAGAGAGAGAATCCGTTTTGTTTTTATTTGGTTGTGGTTTCTCCAACACCCAGTTGTGTACATGTTCCTGGGATTTGAACTTGGGTCCTTGTGCATGCCAGGCAAGAGTTCTAACTGCTGAGCCACCACTCCAGCTCCTAATACAACCACTTTGATACTATGATTTGAACTAAAGGTCACTCCCCTTTGACCAGCACCACATCCCAGTTATATTTTAAGTTCTGGTCTTACCATTTGTATGCTTCTCCTCTCCTGCTGGCTTGACCACTGAGGTCCAGGATTTACTAAGGATGAGGCTGGCTTAGTTGTGACATGTGGTAGATACTCCTGTTGCTTTTTTGAGATTTTTCTTTTAAATAAGAAAAGCCCCCATTTTCTGCAGGACTTTGTGAATCCCATTCAGCCCAAAGTTGGTGATACTCCAGAAGTACTTCTCATCATCCTATCTTAACAGTACAATTTCCTTCTGGTGTCTTTAGTCACATCTTGTTACAGGATATGATATCTTAGGATATACTCATAATTTCTCATTCTCTTCCCTGCTTTTGTTCTAAGATTTACTAAGTCTCTCTTCTTTCATTGTTTGTATTATAAACATTTGTCATGCCTGGGTTCCCTACATAGCACCCAATTTTATCCCAATAGTTTGTTGCTTTTTTCTCAAATTTCAATTTAAAGCTCTGTGAATCAGTTGGGTTGGTCTTCTGCTAAATGATTCTGGTAGCCACTTTAGTCAGTTTGAGAAGGCTTTTTGTGGGGACAAGAAGAGGAGTCAGAATCCTGCTCTTGGATTTTTGCTGATATGAGCCAAAATGTTCCATGAAGAGAGTATCAGCTCCCATCAGCTGCCTTTCATAGATACCCCAAATCAGTTTTGCATGGCTTTAGTAGTTTCTATTAAAACTGCTGTCTCCAGAGAAGAAGTGAATGTAGGGAGCTTAGTTTTTTGAATTAGAGTTAGAATCATAGCATTTTATAGATGATTTGAACCTGAGTTTACTACAACCACTTTGATACTGTGATTTGAACTAAAGGTCATCTATTCCTTTTTAAAAAAATTTTTTTGGTTTGTAGGTGGACATAATACCTTTATTTATTCATTTTTATGTGGTGCTGAGGATCAAAACCAATGCCGCACACATGCTAGGCAAGCACTCTACCACTGCGCTACCCTCCCAGCCCTCTATTCTTACAGGTGAAATAGTGAGACTCAGAGAAGGTAATAACAAGTTAGGGCCAAAGTCTCCAGTCTAGGTTCTTACTAAGCTTAGAAGAGGCTGTTTGTTTGAAGACCATATTTCTTTTTAGTCAAGAGAACCAGGAATAAGTAAAGAGAACTCATTCAAAAAATGTCTTAAAGACATAGAATTTAAACATTTAGTATTTATTGTAAATTGTTTTGAAATAGGAATCTCTGTATGTATGAATGTGGAAATATTTTTTTTAAAAAAGAGAGAGACAGTGAGAGAGAGAAAGCAAGAGTCAATTCTATTTAGTTTTTCATGTGGTTTTCATTGCTCTGACACTTAGTTGTGCACATGATGCTAGGGTTCAAACCACATTCCTGTGCATGCCAGCAAGCCCCGCAACCACTGAGCCACCGCTCCAGCCCCTGGAAATATTTTTTTTTTTTTTGATGAATGACAGTAAAATGACAGAAAAGGATAGAAAATGATAAATTCATTCCCCTGTGTTAAGAGTATTGACCGTATTTGACCCTAGTAGCAATCAAGACATATAGTTCTAAACTAGTAGATGCTATATATACTTTATTTTAAATCCCTGTTTTCTCAAGAAATACTTAAGGTATACACAGTCTGATGTGAGTACTGAGTGAGGAAAAATGAGCAGAGGATAAGGGGTAGGAATGTAGAGATCTCTGATTATCCTCTACTCTCCAAATAGGACAGGTATTCACTGCAGGCACACTGAGCTTTGGCAGAAACCTCTGGCTATGGTTGAGTCATTTTACCCATAAGCCTGCTGGCAGCACAAACAGGAGAAAGCCTTTTGTATGCTGCTTCAGGGTTTGTCCCTGCTGACTTGCTTGCTCTCATCTCTATATGAAGTTCAGCACCAGGACTGTGGTGCGTCTCATGAGTGCTTCTTAGGAAAGCGGACTTTTCTGTGTACCTTCCACATTTAGCCAAAGTGTTTACCAAGGGAGCCTTGCTAACAGCCACCTCTGAACTTACGCACAGACCTGTTACTGGACTTTTGTAAAGCTCTGTGCCTGCCCTGCTCCCCACACTCAAATCTATCCATTTAGGAAGAAATTCTACATGTCTTCTTGTAGTCAGTTCATTTTCCTAGAGAGCCTTCCCCCACCCCAACCATCCACCTTACTCCCTTCTTTCTTATTGTGACTCCAAGTGTTTAAAGTTCAGTTATGTAGACATTAAATTTGGTCTTACAGTCATTTGAAAGTATAGAGACTCTTAGAGCCCATTATTCTATATGTCATTTTAGGAAGTGTAGAGCTACCCCATCTTCTTTCCTGTAACACTGATTAAATTTCAGAAGCCCAGGTCCTGCTTAAAGAAGATACTTTGCTTTCCTAATGTCCCCAGTTTACATGAATGGTTGTGTTCAGTTTTGCCTGCAGAAAGGCAGTTTGAGACATATGAGCCACTCCTCTCCCAGTTAGGGTTCTCCAGCACATTCATTCCTGTACTGTTAGGTTTCAGGTGGTTTATTGAGTGGATGGCAGATGCTAGCACTCTCCAGAAAGTCAGAGCTAAAGGTACACCGCTCTAGAAGGAGAACTTGTGAAATCTACTCTGACATTGGTGCTCCATGGTTCATTTCTTACTCAGCAGCTTTAAAAAAAAATATAAATACATGCTTGTGATAAATTTTTTCTCAGTTGGAACCAATGCTAAAGGGATTCATTATGTCAAATGACTGGTGCCTTTTTCTGGCTTTTGATAGCGTCTACTTAGGACAGAGGAGGAAAATTTAACTTGGCTCTTAATAGCTGGATTTGATCTACTCTCACAAAGGAAACCACAATTTCTTCTGGAATTATGCAATTGTAGATCCAAGGGGCCCAATAAATGGCTTGGCCTTATATGCCTGGTGGCAGGTCTTAGCATGCTTTCACAGCACTGGGGACTATTTTCTCATATGTGTCATCTTCATGGTCTCTTGGAGCAAGTAGGCCCTTTGGTACTTTCTCTTCTCTCCCATTTAGTCATTTTGATTAATCATAATCTTCCTGTAAATACAGCAGGCCTATTATGTAGAAAAGGCCTGATTTTTTTGTCTCTCAGTTTTGTTACAGGTCAAATTTGATTTTTGCTTCCTTTGAAAACACCCTATTTTAGGTGGCAGGATAGAATTTTGTGGAGAAATAGAGGTGGAGTCATATTTGAATGCAATTGTGATATTTAGTATTCCAGATTTCCCAAGCACATAAAAAATGCAACTCTGAAGGTTATGTTTTTAAGCTGCCATCTTTATATAAAAAGCATGTTTATACTTTAAATTTCTGTAATCTAGTGATAAAGTAACACTGATAATGTTTCTGAAGATTTCCATGTAAAACCTGGAATTATAATTTTTAAATCATTATGCAAGAGTATTTAAATTTCAACAACAGTTTTCATTTATTTTGACACTTTCTGTGAAATAGTGTTATGTAGAGTTATCTTGTGAAAATGGTAGATGTTTTAACAGGATGTAATCTCAAGGCTGTGACCACCATCTCTGTCCTCTGAGACGTAAAAATCAAGACTATTATTTGTAGTGGGAGTAGTAGCACATGGTACTTCCTCTGCGTTTCTGCAAACTCAGAAAGACAAACCATAAAAGTATCTATGGATGGAGAAGAGTGAAGGAATGGGTTGTACTTGCTCTGTGGTACTTGAGGTGAGATGAAGGACAGTTTCATGTTTATTCACTGTTGATAAGTAGGTTTGTTTCAGAGTGAGGCCCTGTGTCTTCCCTGTTAGTGACATTAGGATTGATTGTTGATGCCTAAAAAACATCTATCACCTGCTCTGATTCATCCTAGTTAAGAATGAATCTCAGAAGGCTCAGATTTCTTCAGGAAGCTCAGTTCAGAAATCCTTCATGAGATCAGGTTAAGGTGACTTCTCTATTGTAAGCATTAATAATTGTCCACAAGAAAGCAAATATGCTGTAATTGTATATTTATGATAGGATTATATTTTTCTTGGTGATTGAGCATTTAGGAAATCAAAATATTTTATAGCCATTTTTTCTCACTAAAAGATTGAAAAAGTCAGCGTACAGTATTTGCAAATACAATTTTAAAAATGAGAATTTCTCTTTGTGGGAATAAACCAAGATGAAGAATGAGTATGATTAAGGTTAAAAGATCGTAAGGGAATTTATATGAGGAACACTGATATCTTTTTCAAATTATGAACATACAAAATACAGGATACTCTCTGACAATTGTCCTATGCCAAAAGAAGAGTGTAAAACCTGACTGCGAATACCGGGTCAGTGAAGGTAGAGGTTCTAATTGTGGGAAACATTTATTGGTTTCACTCCGTGAACTAAGCTCTTTATTACATTATCTCAGTCTTCACAACAACTTTATGAAAGAGGTATTCTTATTTCTTTCCAGTTTGCAGATGAGGAAACTTGAAGCTTAGACAGGTTATATAATTTGTCCATTTTCACAGTCCAGAAATCATGGAGCTGAGGTTGAGGCTATTGGAGAAGGCATGGGGTGTTCTGAGACTGTTGCCTTGTATTTTTTGAAGGTTTCTGCCCCTTTTAAAAATTACTTGTACTAGATCTAGTGAATCCCTTGGGGCAGTTATTGTATTTTATTTTTATTTAGGAACTCTCTCTTTCTTTATCATTATCACAGAATCTTAGGATAGTGGCCTTGAAAGAGATTGGCTGGACTGCAGCCTGTCCTCTGAGAGTCCAAAAACAAAGAGCTTTTCACTTGTTTAGGGATAGTGAGAAGTTATTTTTTTTTTTAATCTGGGATATCTTCATGAAAGGTCTCCACTAAAAAAAACAAAACCATCCTTTAATAGACTATTTTAAGTATATATTCTGGCAGTCAGGAAGTTTATGTAAAATCTAAAACCTCACTGAGAGAACTGCTTCAGAGCTGAAGAGGAAATTAGAGTATGACTAATTATAACCTCATTTTGATATTCCATTACTCAAGCCACCCTAGGGGTTCATTCAATAGCTGTTTAGTAAGTACCTATTATGTGCAAGGCCTTATACTTAATTATACTGAGCCTGATTGTGGAAATCTTTAAATCTAGATAAACCCAGCCAGCCCAGATAACTTAGAGTCAGATTTTTTATTCTTTTTAAATAATGATGATTTGCCATACATTATATGTGATTTTATTTTCACTCTGAGAATCCAGAGTGAAAATACTATCACCCTCACTGTCTATAGGAGGAAATTAAAACTTGGCAGCATTAAGAAAGATACCCCAGGCCACACAGCAGAGCCTTGGCCAAGTGAGCTCCTAACATGCATAATAATAGTTTTAATATAGTACTTTACAGTTATATTTTATATTTATCATCTCATCTCATTTTCCAAACAAATACAATAGTAGTTATTATTGTAGTCATTTTATAGATAGCACTTCTGTTTATTATCTACTTAATATATGCTAAAAGATGCTTTTATCAGACACGGCCTAGTTCATGTAATGCTCAAAAAAATAAATATCATTATTCTCATTTTACAGATAAGCCACTGAGGCCCTGAAGTTTGTGAATTGATCAGCACAGTAGGGAGCTATAATTCTAGTCTACGTTTGTCTACCTAGTCAGTATGCACAGCCACTTACCGTGTTATACTACACTGCCTCATCTCTGGATGAGGAAACAGGAGATTCAGAGAGTTGGCTAACCCAGCCGAGGTTAGCAGAGCTGAGATTCCAGCTCAGATTCTCTCCTTAGAAAAGCCCATTTGTTGGATGGAAATGGAAAAGATTATGCTGAGTGAAATATCCCAAACACAGGGACTTAGGACCACATGTTTTCTCTCATATGTGGAAGCTAGTGTAAAACCTAAGACAGGATGATGGTTAGCTGAGTTTAATAAACTCACCTTAGTTGAAATTTCACATAAGCTGGGGGAACCATATCTATGAAGGTGCGGGGAGAAGGAAGAGGGGGGGGGAGGGACAAGGGAGTTTTCAATACAACTTGGAATACTCAACTCCCATTAGAAGCCTAACTATACACAGGTAGGCAGAGAAACTCAGAAATGTCAAAAATTAATATACATATATATATGTTCATTTAAAATTATAGTATGGGGGAATTACAGAGGAGACATGAGTTCAGGGAATGGATGAGGGAGTTAGATCCTGGACTAAGATCAGCCTTAACTTACTATCTCACTATGTCAATATCCATGTATGCATGAATATGCAACAGTAATTCCCTTCAATATGTAAGACTATGTCGAACAAATTTAAAAAAAGGAAAGCCCATGTATTTCCCACTTATTGGGCTATCTGCACAAGGATGATTCTTACATCTAATTTAAGTAACTTAATTCCTTTGTGACATGTTTAAGCTAATTTTAATCATTTTAGTCATTCTTTACACATTATTTTAATCATTTTAGTCATTCTTTACACATTATTTCTGTGCATTTTTTTCCAATTTTTTAAAGCAAGGGTCCCTATCCCACTACTAGCAACATGTCACAATAGAGAAATGGACATATAGGTTAAATTACTTGTTTAGGATGTTATCTGATGAAGTTAGATTAAAACTCAAATCCAACTTTTAGTGCTCTGAGCCCACTTCATTTAGCTATGTGGTTCTTGTTCTTTCTGTCTATTGAAAATGTTGTTTGAGAATAGGCCTTGTCTTTATGAGGTTGCTTTTCCTGTGCTATAAGGAATGGATCTTTTTCCATCTGAAGATCATTAACCAGTTCTCTGAATGGTGAATATTTGTGGGGTAAGGCAAGAAATGTAGATATGTGACAAGGACCAGTCACTCAAATTTGAAATATTGCCAGTCTATATAACCTCATCCTTGAGAGTTTTAAAACTCAGAAGTTAATTACTTATTTTTTAAAGAGAGAAAGAGAGAATCAATTTTATTTAGTTTTTCATGTGGCTTTCCTTGCTCTGAGACTTTGTTGTGTGCATGGTGCATGAGGTTTGAACCTGTGTACTTGTGCATGCCAGGCAAGTGCTGTAACTGCTGAGCCACTGCTCCAGCCCCAAGAAATTTGTTACTTTTAACAATCAAGAATCTTTTAGATTTCTGAAGGAAAAGTTTATGTCAGCCATTATTGCAATTTTATTCAAATTGCAAACTTAGGTAAAGGTTCCTTAAAATTCAGTTGCATACAGTTTTTTTCTCTCTGTGGATGTCAGTAAGCATCAGATAAATATCCAGATGCATTTAATTATTTTCACTCAAGAAAGTATGTCCTTTTTAGACAGTCTTTAAATAAATTGTTTCTGAATTGAACAAATAAACAAGAAATAGCTCAAACTCAATTGCTTTGACTGTATGGAAATACTGAGAGACTATGATAGGAATCATCTCAGGAAATAATAATACCTATGTATTATTATATACTTGTTTTTATTTTTAGAGATAAACCTGAATTGACTTTTTAAATGCATTAATAGTTTTTGAAAATTAAGCTTTTCCTTTTAAAAGAGTAATAGGTGATAATTTTAAGCCTATTCCAAATATATTAATTCCAGTCCAGATATGTTTTTTTTAAGAAAGCGAGAGAGAGAGAGAGAGAGAGAGAAAAAGAGAGAGAGAAATAATCAATTTTATTTATTTTTTTCATCTGGCCTTTGTTTCTCTGACACTTAGTTGTATAAGTGGTTGCCGGAGTTTGAACCTGGGTTCTTGTGCATGCCAGGCAAGTGTTCAAACTGCTGAGCCACTGCTCCAGCCCCACAGATATGTTTTAAACATGGAACTAGCCTAATGTTTCTAAGAGGTATTTTTTAAAAAAGAGATAAGAATTAATACTTACTAAATGTCTCCTTTTCTAATCCTCTTGTAATAATTTTCTCATGTGAATCTCACACCCTGTGATGTAGGTATTGTAATTCTCCCTTTTTTTAGATGAGGAAGCTGAGGCTCAGTGTGACTGAGTAATCAAGCCTAGGTCACATAGAAAGTAGAAATGTTAGAACTAATTCTGACCCTAATTCTGGACATTCTGAAGTTCATGCGTTTTCTGATACACCAAGTTGTTCTGTAAACACTCTGGTCTATAGAATTTTAAAACTAACAGAAAAAAACATAAAAGTGAAACTTGCTTATGATTCTGTTTGTCTAGTCTTCAAGTAAACAAAACAGTTTGAAATAATGCACACTTTCTTATGCTGGGAACATATAGGAAATTTACCTTTTTATTTTTTTACATGTAGACTGAAGGTCTTTTAATAAATCTGCTTTGTCTTGAGTTTTTACCTCCAGGAAACGCCAGAGATGCTTCAAAAGGCATTGTTAATTCTGAGCAATTAACCCTAACTAGTTTTCTGCCTATTAATTTTATTATTATAGTGATTGTAGGTAACAATAGGTCACATTCTAGATATGTGACCTTTTAAAAACACTTTTTAATAGGATTAAAAACATTTCTCTTTTCTCCTATTTTGAGTCATTTACTGTTAGAAACTCATGTTTAACATTGAAACTGGATGGTGTTGAAGCTTTTTAGTTTTTAAGGGTAGTTTATTTTGAATTTTTTTTCTCTTTTTGTTAAGGGTTGTTTTCTGGTTTAACTTATTAGGAGAATAAGTAACCTGCTCTCTTTCTTTCTACTCCTTTTATGTGTTACCACCTGAGTTCTAATTCCTACCCCTGTCCTTTAATGCATATGCTTAAAAAATGCCATTCCAGGCTGGAGTGGTGGCTTGGTGGCTACAGCGCTTGCCTGGCATGCTCAAGGACCCCAATACCACGTACACAATGAAGTGTCAGAGCAACGAAGAAAGCCACATGAAAAACTAAATAAAATTGATTCTCTCTTTCTATCTCTCACTGTCCCTCTGTCTTTAAAAGTGCTATTTCAGGGCTGAATTGGTGCCTCAGTGGTTAAAGCACTTGCCTAGTATGTGCAAGAACCCAGGTTTGAACCCCAGCACCACATACACAGCTAAGTGTTGGAGAATTGGAAACCAGATGAAAAATTAAATAAAAGTGATTCTGTCTTTCTCACTCTATCCCATTCTCTTAAAAAAAAATGCTATTCCATTCACCTGCCTGGGAAGAAATTGTACTGTGGTGAAATCATGGAATCATTCACTTATTATTTTTTTTTTTTTAGAGAGAAGGACCGTGAGAGAGAGAGAATCAATTTTTTTTTTTAAAGAGAGAGGGACAGTGAGAGAGACAGAGAAAGAGAGAAACAACTTTATTTAACAACTTTACTTAGTTTTTCACATGGCCTTAGTTGCTCCAACACTCAGTTGTTTACGTGGTGCTGGGGATTGAACCCGGGTCCTCATGCTTGCCAGGCAAGCGCTGAAACCACTGAGCCACCGCTCCAGCCCCATAATGTTTTTTTTTAAGAAAGAGAGTATGTGTGAGTTAATTTTATTTTTTCATCTGGTTCTTTGTTTTTCCTCCACTTAGTTGTGTATGTAGTGCTGGGGATTGAACCTGGGTCCTCACGTATGCCAGGCAAGTGTTCTGCTACTGAGCCACCTCTTTAGCCCAGAATCATGCACTTTAAAACCAAAAGCATGTCTGAAAGATAGTAGCTGGACATGTAGTCTATATGTTCTTTAACCAAGTTAATTTTTCAAAAAAATGAAATTCTAACTTTAAAAATAATTAACACATGTTTAATAGAGGAATTGAAGAGAATACAGAATATAAATAAAATAGATTTCACTTTGTAAAAATAACCAAAGCATATTGTTTTCTAAATGACCAATAAGCTGTCCAAATAGAAATGTTTATGTGCAAGAGAGACAAATAGTCCATATGTGTGATTCATTTTGTTGCTGGAACTTGAAGTCCAGAAAGCTTTGTGCTCTTCAGGGCATTCAAGAATAAGGATGTAAGAAAGAGTAATTTCTTATAGATTCTCAGTTTTTCTCTGCTTTACCCTTTCTGAATTTTGGATTGCATGTTTCTAAGGCTGCAGCATCTGGTATACTAAAACTTTTTTTTTTTCTTCTTCTTGTTCTTCTTTTTCCCAGACCCCAGGCAAGCACAGTCTTCCCCACCGTGGTCCTATGACCAGTCTTACCCCTCTTACCTGAGCCAGATGACGTCCCCATCCATTCACTCCACCACCCCGCTGTCTTCCACACGGGGCACTGGGCTTCCTGCCATCACCGATGTGCCCAGGCGTATTTCAGGTAAAGATTGAGCTTTAACTGAAAACCCACCCCTGTGCAGGGGCCTGGGGAAGCGGGATGGGTCAAGCCTGTCTTATCTATGCTCACAGTAACTCTCTACTAGAGGAATGTGGGCAAGGGAATGACAATAGGCAACTGGGTCTTTTGAATTATATGGGGTTATCAAACGCATGAACATTTTAAGTCCACAGACTGAAAATTGACCAGAGCTGGCACACTTTTCAGAAGATGGTATTTAATGTCACCCAATTAGTGTCCTGTTGAATTGTGGGGAGCACTGTCTCAAAACTAGGGCCTTCTCCTGAGGGTCTCATGCCAGGCCTTCCTATGCTTGTGTTCCTTTCTTTTCCTAACATCTACCTGTAAACCAAATTACAGATGGATGGTACAGCCCACCATTCCTAAAGACCTATTCCAGGAGTCCAAACTAGCCAGTGTCAAGACAGAGTCCCTGAAAATTTAGTCTGTTTATTAGAAACTAGTCATTTGAAGCGCAGTGAGGCCTGGAGGAGTCCTAAACGACAATATTTGTGGCCCCTGAGTGGCCCACTCAAAACGAAGGCAGCCTTTCCATGAAGCACACCTCCCATTGCTGTCACTCTCATTGCAGCAGTCTCAGGACTCACAGATCCACTATTTAAAACAAATTTGTGCCTCATGGTAGAAGTATGTATGCTAATAAAACCTGGTTGTTCCCTTTTTATCCCGGTGAATTCATTATAGAGAGCCAGAAAGCGTCAGTAAAGTCTTTAGGCTGACAAGTGAAGAAAAGTTAAAGGCTTTCAGTCAACCATTTGAGTCCTGAGAATGAGAAAAGCAGTCTGTCTCTTCACCCTGACATATGAACTACAACGCTGTCCCCCATAAGAATAGCTGTAAACCCACGGAGGCACACACCCACTGCATCCCATGTTGCCAGACCATCTTCTCAGCGTTCGGGCCCCAAGCACCTGAGTGACTCCTGGCCAGGTTAATGCCTTTCTTTCTTTGTCTTTGTGTTTCTGTCTCTGTTTCTCTCCCTTTCTCATTTTCCGCAAAGCTCGAAGCCGTTACTCTCTCCGCTGAGTTGCATCACTGACAAGCTGAAGCTCCACCAGCAGGCTTGCAGGTTTTGATTAGTTCAGACTCCTTTATTTCTTTCACCTTGGGAGGAGGGAAGGCTTTGTTTCTCAAGCAAATAGCAGGAAAGGGCTCTCTGGTCCTAGTGCCTTCACATTTTCTGCAGCAGATGGACTTCCATGGGGGTGAGTAGGGAAAGAAGAGGGGTGGAGGGAGAACTGCAAGATTTCTTTGTAAAACCACGTTACTTCTTTTTATTTATGATTGCTATTACTATTTCTGTGAATCACATGGTATTTATTGGGGAATTGTGTAGAGTATAGAATTTTAGCTATGACTTCCTTGACTGGAATCACTGTCTTCTTTAGACAAACATCAATTAAAGGAATAGGAAAGGAGGAATAGTCACAGAAGGGGATAATAAGGTCTGGTGTGGGGTTGAAGTGGTGATGGGTTTTGAGTTGTTTCTGGTCATTCCTTCCATATTTCATACCAAGAATCTGTTTTATTTTACATAGGGCCAAAATTGTGCAAACATTTTTGTGTTTAGAGGTCTCTTTGGGCTTCCCATCTCATCTGTCCTCTGTGACTGAAGCAAAATTTGCTTTCTCTCTCTCTCTTTTTTTTTTTCCTGTAACAATACCTAGAGGGAAAAAACCTCAGGGAGCAGTTATAATTTTGGAAACAGTTATCTATAGCATTTTCTTACATATTTGTATGTGAATTCATTAGAAAACCATTGAAAATAAGACTGAAAAGATGCTGCATGAATGGATAGTCATCACTGCTTATCATTTACATGTGTCATGTAGAACAGTAAGATTATTTTGAGTCAAGTTACTGAGAATTACTTAAAAATTTTTATAAACCCACACCATAATTCTTCTTTTTCTACAGAGAAAGAGGTAAGAGCAGAAACTGGTTAATTATCCAGCTTTATATTGGCCTTTGGCCAAAGGTAGAAATGAACCCCTGCTTTAAACCAGTTTAAAAGTGAGTTTAGTCCAGTTTTTTCCTCCTTGCCAAGCATCGCTGTGAGTTGTTACTGGTAAAGAAATAACACCGGCCAAGGTAGGAGGTTCTGTATAAACATTACAGAGAACAGAAAATCCCTCTTGTCAGCATGTAGGGAAACAGGAAGAAACAACTAGACATGGACTGTCAGGGAACTGGAGGAACCCTGCTTTACCTGACCTTGTTCTTGGCTGTGAGGCTGTGCCTGCACATCCAAGCACTGACGATAGACTTGGGGGGTCATGTCTGGAGTGGGCACTTTCTTCATTTCCCTGGGGCCCATCCTGGGATATTCCTTGGAATGGAGTCTCATAGGTTTCTAGGGGCCAGGTTATAGTTTCTATTTTAGTATTATTCCCCTCTCTATATAAAGACATCTTTAAGATCCATGACTAGAGGCTCCTACAAACGAGGCTTCATAATAAGAGGGTTTTTTTTAATGCTTTAATAAATAAAACATTTTTGTATTGAGATAACTCCAGTGCCTCTAGTCTTTATCATACTCTGTGCCAAATAATGATGTTTCCCTGTAACACGGACAGCTTAGCTATAAATCTTCATCACCATTCCTAAGCAGTCCTGTGGTCACTTTTTGAGATGCTTTCTAAAATGAATCATGTTTGCAAAAACAGAAATCAGTTTTCATCTCCATGTCTAAGGGGATACATAAAATACTCTCATATGATTTTGGATGAGAAAGAATACAGTTCTTTGCATACAGAGTAAGATTAGAGGCCCAGATCCAAGTTTGAATTTCAGCTTTTATAAATATCAGGCAAGTTTCTTACTGGTCTGAAACTTGATTTTATTCTTTGTAAACAGGGATATAATATTTATCTCTGAGGATTATTGTGAAGGTATAAAATGCTCAGGATAGACTGACACACAGTATGTGCCAAATAGATTGTGGCTGATATTATGAAGTAAAAATTGTTTTAAAAATTGTATATCCATATATAATTTGCCTGCAAGTCTTGGCTTAAATGAATCAAATAAATACAAATCTAAACTTTTAAAGGGGATTATTTGGTTTATAAATAATCACCACAGAACACATTGCAAATCAAAATCTCTTGGAATATTTAAATATTTAAATTTGTTAATATTCACATGGCATTCAGAAAACATTTAACATAGTAACTAGCACTCAGAAGTACTCACATTTAGAGGGAAGAGAATGGAGAGGAGGAGGGGCAGGAAAGGGAAGCACTAAGGACTAAATTAGAGCAAATTATGTTCCATGCTCTTATAATAATGTCAAAATGAATTAAAAGAACTAAAAAGAACCAATGAAAGGGAAAAATAAATTATAGTACAATAATAAATCCAACTGTCATATTCCAAAAAATTGGACAATTAGAATCTAAAATCAAAAAGTTAAATAAATTTTGATAGAATCTACAAATCTACAAGATTTGATAAATCTCGTACATTTACTGCTATTATTATTTAGATTTAAAATGAATATCTATAGAGCTAAAAGCAATTGGGAGCATTCACAAAAAGTCAATGAAACATTAAGAAAAAAATATCTGTTCAATTATGTCATAAAACAGAAGATGTTGAGTTACACTTACATTAACTCAGCCTGATAATGTTCTGTTCCAAGGGCTCATAGGAATAGAAGCACTAGAAAGATAATTTAAGCAGATTTGTTTCTACAGGAATTGTGATTCATCCTAAAAGAACATGTCAAAGAAAGACCATGATTTAACCTATTTGAAGACTGTCAGATGATCTAATTTTGCAGTTTCCTTTATTATTATCCTTCCTTCTGAATACATTTTCAAGTGTGGCACAGTTCTAGAACTTAGTGAATTCTAATGGTGATAGTGATATTATACTGTTTTGCTCCTGTATCCTTCCTCATACCCTTTTTGGAAGGAAGTTACAAACAAAATAAAGATAAAATAAAATAAAATTATAAAGGTGTGTTACCTGCAATCCCTACTTTACTGCACAGAAAAATGTAATACTAGATGTCTTAAACTTTAAAGGTGCAATATAAAGATTCAGGAATATTTCCTTAATTTTACATACCTTAAATATTGTAATAATAATAATAATAGAATTGGACACAGTGCCATATACTTGTAACTCTTCTACTCTGGGGGTGTGCGGAGGTAGAAGGATTGCAAGTTTGAGGCCAACCTGGGTAACTTAGTGAAATCCTATCTCAAAACAAAATTTAAGAAAAATTCTGGAGATATAGCTCAGTTGTAGAGTGTCCCTGGGTTCAATCCCCTGTAACACACACACACACACACACACACACACACACACACGCACACACGTACACACACCAAAAAAAGAAAAAAGAATAGTAACAGTTATAGGTTTATAACTGAATGACGTATAATTGCCATGTAATCAACAAATAGGATCTACTTTATTGTAATGAGTCTGAATTATAATTAGTTAAATTGTAAAGATCAAATGCTACTTATAACAAACCATTTTGGTCATATAATAGTGCAAAAGCAGCCCTGTGAGTGTTGGTCCTCCTCTACCTCACTTATTATGATAAGTATGGCCTTATCATGTAATTGTCTGTATTAAGTGCCATCTTTTACTCCCTCTCCAAGTAATTTTATACATTACCTCACTTAATTTTATATGGTCCTAAAAGAATATTTCACTATACAGAGGTAAAGTTATTTCTAAATGATTCTGTTGAAGTGCAAGGAGTGGTAAATCAAGGACTAGAAAACTGTAACACAACCCAAACTGTTGCCTATCTTTATAATTGTAACAATTATCACCTATGGTATTTTGAATGTTCAAAGCACTTGTGAAGCTTGACACATAGATTATAATTACTCTTCTGGAGGTCATTACAAAATTACTGACCTTCAAAGTGATTTAAACTTATGCAATAATCCTATCATGGAAAGAAGCACAACTGTTTATTGAGTCTGGTTCTTGACTTGTAGGCTAGATATGAGCTCTGAAAAGTCTCCGAAAGAAGACTCTACATGGGTTTTTTTCACTGCAGATAACTCCTCCCTATCTCACTCATTTGAGTACAATAGCTTTGATTAACCTCAGACTGCCCCACCGTTCAGCATATAGGAGGTGGAAGGGACTTACACATGTATTTGTCTGTGATCTTAAGTTATTGTGGATCCATTTGATGCTCTCTGGAGACTTTGGAGACATTCTTTAGAAATACACGGGGAAGGGTCATAGATGTTGGCTGCCTCAGTTGCTCTGCAAAAAGCCACTGCAGGTTGTAGTGAAGATTTTTCTCTGTACTTGTGAGATTCTTTTTTTTTTTTTTTTTTACATGGGACAGAGTTAAGAAATATTGTATTTTTAGAGTTTTTTTTTAAGCAAATAGCCTTGAATCTCTTCATTCAAAATATTTAAATGTCAAAAAATTCCACTTAATTGCACAGAACTGTTGAAGATGTCTCCACTTTTTGTGATTCTCAGTTACTAAACTGTTGTCTTTCCAAAGGTCAGAATAACAGTCATTTGTCTAGTAAGTAAAGTTACTAGAAATTATTTTATATCTACCAGAAAATCTAGAAATTGCTAGTGGAAAAATGGATTTGGCCAGTTGAGGTTCGACAGGGTCATTTTATGTAATTTCAAACCCAGTGATGTTTGATGTTAATTTAAAAAGTTCCTAATAACCCAGTCTCCATGAAGTCCCCTGAATCAAGTTCTCTGAAACCAACAGCTTCAGTAATGTGCCAAGTATATGTGAGCATTTATTTTAACATAGCAACTCTGAATGCACAGGAGGGAGCAACGCCTTGAGAAAGGTTAAAAGGAAAACACTAGCAATTAATACTAATAAACCAGAAAGTTAAAGCAACTGTAATAAAACACTAGAGCATCTACTTTTTACTACAGACCTATTCCTTTATTAAGAGCCACCTGTTTGGTAAACATTCTCTGCGATAGCAGCCACGGGCAAGTAATTAAGTTTAATAGGATCTGCTCTTATTTTGAAGAAGTTCTCTGTTTAAAGCCACAGAAGGGGAAGTTATTAAATTTAATGGACCTTAAACAAAGGCAAAGCCCTGTGTTAACAATGGAATGCTTAATACTCTTCTCCAGTTTATCAACTGTGATGGATTAGTTTTTGCATTCTATAAGTCAAGATTCACCTTGCATTCTTTCCCTAAAACACAGGCCATCTTTTGACAAGAGCAGATGTGTTTTAATCTTACTTGGACCTCAGTTTACTCTAACTTTTGATTTACTGGTGCTGAGAACCAAATAAATGGTTTCTATTCCTGCTAGGACAGTTGGAGGTAGTTGACCCTGCTCACAAAGTTGACTAGGCTTGATTGTATGACTAATTAGAGTTATTTGTGGCTAGACTGAGGTATCAAAGCTCAGAATGAAACCTATCTATATAGTTTGACTCTGGTTTTATACATGGTTCTTGTCAGTTATTTTTGTGGGGATTTAGTTCTGACATATGTATAAGTACCCGCACATAGGGAAAAGATGTAGTAATGAAAGGAATAATGTTTATGCAGGAATGGTGAACACATGGTTATAAATTTTATTGAAAGATTCATTGCAGTCTCCTTTTCAGAGAAGTAAACATAGGAGTGTGAACCTCATTTCACCAAAGGGTTAATTTTCTTATGATACAATAACTTATCTGGTGCACTGAGATCTGAAGAGGGTAGAGGAGATTTAACTTAGAAAAACCTAAGTTTTGTTTTCATTGTCACTAAAGATTCTTTGTTGTTCAGAGATACGTTAGTTGATTTATTGTGTCTCAGTGGTCCTGTGTAAATGAATTGCTCAAAATTGCCCATACACATGTCTCTTCAGGTTCTACAAGGAGTAAGATGACATCTGTCCATTTGTTATTAGGACTTTCAGTAAAGAAAGTTTGCTTAACCAAATAAATGCCAGTGGAAAAACTGAGTTGCATCATTAATTTCAAAAGAGTGGAAAAATTATATTATGTATATGGTTTTAAATTAATATTTTTAAAGAATAGTTTCATGTTTCCAGAAAACTTGAGCAGAGTACAGAGTTCCCATATCCTTCCCATCATCTCCTGTCCTACTCTTTCCCATTATTAACATCTTGCATTTATTACAACTAATGAATTGATATTGATACATTGTTAGGAAATGAAGTCTGTAGTTTACATTGAGTTTCACTCATTGTGTGAGTTTTGACAAATTATATACTGTCATGTATGCACCACTGTAGAATCATACGGAATAATTTGCCTGTCCTAAAAATCCTTTGTACAACACCTATTTATCTTTCCCTTTCTTTTTTCCTCCCAAGCCCCTAGTAACCACAGATACTTTTACCATCTCTATGGTTTTGCCTTTTTGAGACTGTCATGCAGCTGGAATCATATAATATTTAGCTTTTCCAGACTGTCTTCTTTCACTTACTAATTTGTATTTAAGTCTCCTCCATTTCCTTTTGTGGCTTGAGAACATACAGAATTTCTTTCTACTACTTAATAATGTTCTGTTGTAAGGATGCTGTTGTGTTTTTAAAAACATGAGGATACTCTCCTTGTGTCTAGAAATATCACCTCTCTAATTTCTTTTTCTTTTTTTTTTTTTTTAGAGAGAAAGACAGTGAGAGAGACAGGGAGAGACAGAGAGAATCAATTTTTATTGAGTTTTTCACATGGCTTTTGTTGCTCTGACACTTAGTTGTATACGTGGGTGCTGGGGTTTGAACCCGCACACTTGCGCATGCCAGGCAAGTGCTATAACCACTGAGCTACCACTCCAGCCCAACCTCTCTAATTTCTTTGTCACTTTATCAATGATATTTCTTATTAGAAAACATTTTATGCATTTCTTCCTAAGGCAGTACTTGCTATTCTACAGCAACTGTTATCAAATGGTTTTCCATAACTTTAGTCCGTCTTTTTTTTTTTTATTATAAATTCTTCTTGGTTGGAGCGATGGCTCAGTAGTTACGGCGCTTGCCTGGCATGCACAAGTATGTGAGTTCAAACCCCAGCACCACGTACACAACGAAGTCTCAGAGCAACGAAAGCCATGTGAAAAACTAAATAAAAATGGATTCTCTCTGTCTGTCTCTCTTACTGTCCCCTCTTTCTAAAAAGATAATAAAAAAAATTCTTCTTAATTTTTCCCATAGGTAAATTTATAAACATTCACCTTTAGGCATTCATTCTTACTGACTCAAATATAAAATAGAGCTAGTTAAAAATATCAATCCACTTATGCACTTAGGTACCTTCCAGAAAATTTGGCTTTTGGGGTGTAGGGCACTCCTTTTCTGTTACAGATGCCTGGCATTCCTGAAGTATGCCATGCTGCTTTCACTTCAGTGCAGCCCACTTCTCTGCATTGGTGGTCAGGGCCCTGTTGCTCCATCTTGGGAATTCCTTTTCTACGCACTGTTTTTCTCGTAGTGAATCAATCTCTTATCTACAGTCCTCTGTGTGTCATCTCTGTACTTCGGACACACCTCTAGCGTGTACACATTTTCCATTAGTGTAATAGTATGTTTATCTGCTGATCTCCTTCTATAGAAGGTAAACTTCTTAAAGATAACTTCTTCTTGAATCCTTATAGCCTGGCACAGTTTTTGGCATGTTGTAAGTGCTTACTAATGTGCAAAGAAACAATTTAGTGGGAAAGAAGATAGTGCAAAAAAAAAAAAGAAGGAAGAAGGTAGAACAAAAAAGAGAAAAAGAAAAAGATACCGTTCATCTGGAGTAATAAAGAAAGGGCAAATGAGAGAAACTTTTATTCCTGATAAGGATAGGAAATAGCACAGTAGGAGTATGTATAAGCAGTATGTATTTTTATCTCCCAAGTCTTTTTGCAAAGTGTTTTAGATTTAGAACACATATCAAGATTGCATCTGTTTCCAGAACTTGCTGCTATGGTAACAATACTAAGGCATACTTTAGATCCAGCTTGAAATCAAATGATCAAACAGAATTTTTGATTTTTAATTTAGAATCTGACATTTAATTATAGCTATCATGTAATAAAGTGTCAAAGTATTTTCTGAGAAATGGTAGAAATTGTATTGACTAAGTTGTAAACTGAAGGCACAGTTATTCCTCTAAAACAAAGGAAAAGTTATGGTTTTGACAACTATTATTTCTCATGAAGTCTTACCTTCTTGGGGCTGGATTTTTCTTATACTCCCGTTCCTTTTTTTTTTTTTTTTTTTTTTTTTTTTTAAGAGGGAGAAGGACAGTGAGAGAGAAAGAATCAATTTTTTTCCATGTGATTTTCATTGCTCCAACACTTCATTGTGTACTTGGTGCTGGGGTTTGAACCCGCTTCCTTGCGTATATCAGGCAAGTGCTGCAAGTGCTGTAACCACTGAGCAACCACTTTAGCCCTTCCTGTTCCCTTTTGAACTCTTCCTATGTGGTGTGGTTTCATGTTATCTCACTGTTCTGGTCAGCGGTCTATGGGTCTACTACAGTTTGTCAGTGTCCTTCTTAATGCCTGAATCCCAGAATCAAACGCCTCCTTTATTCTTAGTCTTTGCCAGAGCAACCTAAAATGGCTGTTTTTCTTTTGGTGATCATACCTTAATGTTTTCTCATGTTTGTTCACTTCTGTCAAGCTGCATTTCCTCCCATTTTTAAACTTCAACATGGGCTAGAGCTCAGTGGTTGAAGTGCTTGCCTGGCATGTACCAAGGTCCTGGGTTCAAACCCCAGCACCACATACACAACTAATTGTTGGAGAAACAAAGGCCAGATTCTCTCTTTCTCCCTCCCCTTCAAAAAAATACAAAACAAATAAACAAAACCCCCCAAAAACTAAGAACTGCTTTTTAAAATTCATGTATAATATACTTTCCAGTTTTTCTTGTTAGGTTTATCTCATTTAATTCAGGTAATAATTTTTGCCTACCAAGAGCTTTATAGACTTTAGTAATGTCATATCATAACATTATTACATTCCTTCCTAGGTGGGAAGCCCTTTTTCAATTCATTTCAATCATTTCAAGTCAGCTTAGCAAGTATTTAGCATATGCTTAAAGTGTACTTGGCAGATAAGGAATGAAAAAGACATAAAGACAAGAAGTTTTTAGTCTCATCTAGGAAACAACAAAAAGCAAATATGGTATAGTTTTCATCATTCTTTCATTGTGATGCCAGCCCATGTAGATATCAGAAAAAATAAAGAATGCTTAGGATTTTAGTGAAAGGAGTTTTTTTGCCTCTCTGCTTTTATTAATTCACATTCATAATAAACTTAAAGCCATTTCCTTTAGGAAAATTAAAAAAAACAACAATCCCCTCCTGCTCAGATGATACTTTGAATTGCTACAATGATTCTGTTTTCAGTTTGAAAACTACCTGCATTGTGTGTAGCTTCATAAGGTTTCTTAAGATATGATAAGAAAATATAAGATCTTGTCTTTTTTCAGCTAGATTGAATGCTCCCGTAGGCCGAGGACCTAGCCTTCTAATCCTTTGCTATCATTCTCGAAGTCCAGCTAGATTGAAAGCTCCCCTAGGCCAAGGGACTGGCCTCCTGATCCTGTTCAGTCTCTCTGTAATTCCCCGTCCACTGCTCTGCATGTGTGCTCATGGGACTTACTTGCATTCATAGCCGCAAGCTTCGGGGTTCCTAATGGTATGTCTATCATTAGGGACTTACTAATAGATATAAAGGTGGGGTACTATAGGAGGCTAATGACAATTGCCATCTACCTTAATTTCAATTTCCCTGAATACAATAGGGTCCTAGCATGTGATATATTATGGAATTTGCTGAGATCTCTGATAAAATGAAAAAGCACTGTTAATTCTGTATTTAAATGTATATATGCCCATATACATACTCGATGAATTTAGACTGGATATACATATTGTTGACAGGTCTATCATTTGCTGTGTTAATAAATGTCAACCAAGGCAATAATACTTTGTTCAGGAACAATGAGACCATTTGTTACTTCATTGAGCATTGATTTATCAGGAAATACTAATTGATCACTGCTGGTAGAAAAGTAACAGGAACTGCATGATTATTTTAAATTAGCTCTTAAGTTTGTTCATAGGTAGAAATGGTTATAAGGAAAAACCTTAGAAAATAGGGAACTAAATGAGTAAAAAACTCTTCTTTTTATAATTAAAATTCTATATGATAAAGTGCAAATGACAGCACTTTAATTTGAAATTTTTCCAAGTTTTTTGTGGATATTATTTTATTTTTAACAGTTCAGAGTCATTTTCAGACTTTTTTTGTTTGTGTTTCTAAAAAGCAAACAGGAGGGTGTATATCATTTATTTAATTGGGACAGGATTTAAGTAACTTGGTCTGAGGCAAATAAAAAAATCCCATTTGACTTACTATACTGTCTAAATTAGTTTTTTATGTGACTCAAGAAATTAGTGAATTTCAAATCCATGAAAGTCAAATAAAATGCTGCTCAGGTAACATTATTCCTAAATATCTCAAAGGAGTTCATAAGCAGGAAAATGTCATATCCTTTCCAGAGAGACTGTGGCTTTAAGTGGCCAACCTAGAGATAAAATCAAGCATGGTTGACTAGGATAAACCCAATATTTCAGTATCTGAGGTTACTGCTTTCTCTCCAACCAAAAAATGTTAACTGTTCGAGATCCCTGTGGTAATTATTAATAATGCTATCTAGCTGAGGGAATAATAATAACAAATATAATAACAGTTATAAACATACTCCATGTGTGCCAAGCAGAGCAGTGATTCATAATAAATCCACTGATGTGGTCACAATAAATCCATAGACAATTAAGAGGGACCCTTTCTAAATAAAAACTACAAAGGAAATAAAAGGATGCTTTAGAAAAAGAAGGAAAAAATCTGATAATAATGTTATGGTATTTAAGGAAATAAAACCATAAGCTCCCAAACTACACCTTAGAAAAACACCTTAGAAAAATAATACATTCTCACTATGGCTTAAAGGTATTTGTAGAATTGACCTGAAAGATTCCCAAAAGGAAAGAGTTTGATCCTCTAAATAGATAGCAGAGAAATTTAAAGTTGTTCTCTGACCTTTGAAGTTGGCAGATATAATAGGTATCCCCAGAAGGGTTAATAAAATCTCAGATAACTTCTTTAATCCAACACATGGTAGAAGCATTTGAATTGGAACATGCATCTCAAAGGAGGATTGAACCAACACTGATAAAATAATTGTTGTTCCATAAAATTGTGTTGATTTGGTTTATCAGGAAAACATTTTCCCATAAGCTATTTCCTGGGGCCTAGCCATATGGCATCATGCATTGTTGGCAATGTGTTGGGGACAAGACTTGGCTGGGAATTGAGGAACCTCTCTTTTAATTTTGGATGTGCTCCTGGGTTCTTGAGCAGGTCAGTGAACTTCTATGTGTCTTAGTTTCCTCATGTGTGAACTGAGTTAGTTGGGCAAGATGTTTTCCAAGGTAGATCATAGAGTTTTGGATGTCTATGATTCTAAATTAAAGCCCGAAAAGTTAGATGTTCATACATGGAAGATTTAGTAATCATCACATAAAAAAACTAAATACTGGGCTAAAGTGGTGCCTCAGCAGTTATGGTGCTTGCTTGGCATGTGCAAGTACCCAAGTTCAAACCCCAGCACCACGTACACAACAAAGTCTTAGAGCAACTAAAGTCATGTGAAAGACTAAATAAAAATTGATTCTCTCTCTCTCTCTCTCACTGTCCCCTCTTTCTAAAAAAAAACAAAACCCAAAACAAAAACTAAATACTACCATCAATAATAACAACAAAGGTTAGGACATTATTTCATTAAAGAACTAAATTAACAAAAATAACTACTGACAGATAGCAAGAAAAGCTTCAGTTGATTCTAATGGGAAGAACCTAAAATCAGCAGATTAGTGCCAAAAAGGTATACATTCAAAGCTTGACATTTGATCCCAGAAGAAGCTTAAGTAAAACTCCATATATGTGTGTATGTGACAGAGTCCACAGACAGATTTGTAAATCCCAGACTTAACTTAAAGTTAAGGAACTTTATTTTATTGATATTTTACATGGTTTTATGTAATTTACATTTGTTAATCCTATTTGCCTGAGAATGGCTATAGTGAGATATAATTTATTTTACTGGAGAAATGAGCCAAGGGCTACCAAGACACAACAACAAGTAAATTCTGCTGGGAGCAGTGGCTCTGCCTGTAGTCCTAGCTACTCTGGAGGCTAAGGCAGGAGAATTGCTTGAGCCCAGGAGTTTGAGACCAACTGGGGCAGCATAATAAGACTGAACCTTAAAAAAAAAAATTGAAAGTGATTCTGTTAAGAGAATATATGAGATTAGTGCAAAGGCTTTCTATATTAAAGAAATTAGATCTAGTTAGAGAAAATGTGATTTGAATCATAGCAGAGTTCCTTTTAATGAACCACTGTTGTTTTATGACCACATGATAAAATATCTATTAATACAAATAATTACCAACGTTAAATTCACTCATTTATTGAGCACTGTCTACTCAACAGCGGTATGCTGATGCACAAGGCAGGAAAATGCACAGAAGTTTTGTTGTTGGCATATGATGTAATGATTTAAAAATTAATTTTTGGAGCCAGACTCTGGGTTTTAGTCCAGGCTTCTTCAATCATTGTCTGTTTCATTGTGGAGTTTACCAGGCTGGTTAATATCTCATTTATTCATTGGTGAAATGGGCAGATGATGATGATAACAATAATAGTAATACTTGCCTCAAAAGATTGTTTAAAGCATGGATAAAGTCCTTAGAATAATGGCACCCCGTAAATATCAGCTGTTACTGGAGAGAGAGAGCAACTGAAAATAAGAAAATATTAACCATGATAGATATATACTATGAAAAAAGTAAACTAGGGTGATGTGATGAGGAGTCAACCTTGAAGCTGACATCCCAATAACAAGGAGTTGGCACTGTGAAGATCAGGGGAAGGGAGAGCCTTCCAGGTGGTGGGAAAAGCTAATCCAGACGGCCCTTAGGTAGGATTTGGAGTTCAAGAAGAATGCCAAGTGGATGAAATATGTAGGCAACATGAAGTCAGAGACTTAAAGAGCCTCTACTGATCAGGATCAGGATTTTGGATTTGCTGTTATGTACAGTGTTAAACATTGTCAGATTTCAAGCAGAGCCATGATGCAGATTAATTTCTATTTTCAAATGGCCACTGTGGCTATTGGGTGGAGAGTTAGGAGAGGGTGAAGAAGGAAGAAGAATATGATCTGTAGGTGTGGTAGTCACTCCCTGGGAGGATGGTGGCTTCTCTTGGAAGTGGTGGGGTTGGAGACACTGGAGTGGAGAGAAGGGCCTTTTTCTAGGTCATCAAAAGGTTTTAGTAATGCTTTCTCCCAATTGTTAATTTACTTTGAAAGGAAAAATATTGCATCTCATAAAATTTTAATTGTTTAGACACTATTCATGCACTCCAAAATGAAGTGGTAATTCAGCAATTACTTGATTTATTAGGTGAGTAAAGAACCACCCACCTGGAAAATTCAATCCAGAAATCCATTTCAAGCACCCAAATATTTTGTGTAACTGGAAATTATTAATTTTCAATAATCAGATTAAAAATAATCTGATTATTTCCAGTAGCTCCCCTGCTTTGGCACTGTGCAAACCTAGACTTCAGTGCAGTGGTGTGTTATATATTCTCCTCTTCCTCTTAAAATGCAGTAGTATGTTTTCATATCTTTCATAGCTTTTTCTTCACATCAGTTCCTTTTGTTGCTTTTAAAATGGGCTGAAATGAAAATCGCCACATGTGACCAAGCTGGCTCTGCTGGTACTCATTAGATGGTCATGCTGGGTAGTGTATGGCAAAATCTGCGAAGTAAAGAGAATGCTGGGCAAGGGGCTCGTGATGACGCCAGCTTGTAAACTAATAATCCTGCGTTTGAGCAGCACTCATCCTCTCCATGATCAGAGTGTTACCCAGCACAGCTTCTTCTCAGAGCACTGAGAAACAGCGGTGCATCTGAAACAGGCTCTCACCCAAGAAGGACATGGAACTCATTCTAAGTAAAATCTCAACCACAAGCTAAAATTAAACGAGAAAGCTTTAAATAGGTAAAACTGTTGGCATAGTAGTTACACTAAGCCATCTCTCCCTCCTAAGATCCGTTGACTGTGCTTCTTCCTCATGAAACTTTCAGTTTGGGGATATAGAAATTAGCTTCAGGATCTTATCGAGATATGAGCAGTTTTTCTTATATTTTGTGTTTGAAAAGTAACAACATTCCTGCTGTGCTTGGACATAGTTTGTCTTCTGCTCATAATCCTAAAACACAGAGGTGTGTATACGAAAATCACTAGAGCCATTTGTTTTTTGGTTTATTTTGAAAGAAAGGAGAACAGTGGATTCAGGAGTGAGAGAATGCATTTCCTAGTGCTCTGAGCTGCTGAAACTGTACTTGATGGCTTTATTTTGAACTTTGGAAACTCAAGGGACTCAAAAGAAGATGCAATTCAGAGTATCCACATTAGGAATTAAAGAATAATTCTAAGAACTCTGAAAACTGTCTATGTTGGAACTCTGGATGAAAGAGCTGCTGTTTCTTTGGCTGTCAGATGCAGTTTTAAACCTTTCTGGACTTTTAATTCAGAAGGTTGTACACAGTAAAAGAGAGGAAGTAAAAAAATCAGGGAGGGAGGATGCAAAACTGACAAACAGCAAATAATGAGCCACAGGGAAAAAATAGTCACTTTAAAAAGGAATAAGCTGTAAAGACAGGTGATGTACTGAAAAGACAGGTGTTTTCTCCCCATGAGCCAATGGGTCTGAATCATGCTGGTACAAATGTGTTATAGTGAATTTTACTCCTCTGAAGATGAGGGGCTGGACCTCTCCAGTCTTAAGGCTTTTGTGCTGATCTTTTTCACTGCAATATTGAAAATCATCTCAAAAGTGGGTAAGAAGACAGGTAACTAGACACACATTTAAGGAATTTAAAACTAGAAAACTAAAGAGATGGTTGTGTTTCACCCTTTTGTAGATTTCCCAAGCTGGTATTTGAATAAAATGTTGATTTTGGACTTGGAAAGCCACCTATTACGCTATGGGTCCCTGCAGGAGGCTAAGTTGCATCTCCCTGCACTCCTTTGCTATGTTTCCTGGTAACTAAAAGAGAAAAACTATTTTGTCAAAGTGAAACCCACCTAAGAGTCTTCCTACAAACATTTTAATAAAGTTAAATTTCAAACTGCATATTATAGAACTTCTTATTGAAAGTTTGAAAAAATTGTTCTAGAGGTTTATAGATGTCAAACAGAACTAGTTTAGGTTGTGTAGAAGGTAAAGTGAAGCCATTCACATTGAGATAAAACCCTTCTGTTACCTAAAACTGCGGCAAGCAAGGAGGTTTTAACAAATAAAACAAACAGGTTAGCACTGAGAGAAAAAGGGAAAGAATAGTTTGATAAAAACACATCCTGTGAGTTAGGATTGTTGAGTTCCCCTATTGCATATGAAGAGGCCCCTGGCCTCTCAGTTAACGGACAAGTACACCTTGGTAACCTGTCAAGATGCGTCTCCAAAGAGCTGGGCCAAACAAAGGCTTTATCAGCCAGGAGAGGTAGAGCCTTGGGCAGGAGCAAAGAACATGAAGAAAAAAACTAAGACTATAGCAGGAAAGAATAGGCATCTTTAGGGGCATCCTCTGTTGTAGTTCAGGAGCTTCCAGAGCGTGAAGAAATTAAAAAGATACAGGACACTCAGGCCATCTGATATAGTAACTTTTCTGAAAGCAGAAATTATTAAAGGCTTATAGATAAAGTTTACCATATTAGATCCTAGGATAAATTAAGCACAGAGAAAAAAGGAATAATTATACCAACCAAGTCCAAAGTTGTAAATAAAAATGATTCCAGGCCCCTCTGGATATCAAAAATCCACAGATGCCCAAGTCCCTTATATAAGAAGATGCAATATTTGCATATAACCTATGTACACCTTCCTATATACTTTAAGTCATCTCTAGAATACACGTAATACCTAGAACATGTGAATGCTAGGTAGATAATTGGTTTACTATGTTGTTAGGGAATAATGACAAGAAAAAATTATGTACGTGTTCAATAGAGACACATTTTATAAATGCTTCATCCATGGATTCAGAACCCATGAATAGGGAGGGACCATTGTATTAGTATTTAGATAGTGTTTTATTTATTTATTTTAAAAAGAAAGTAAAATTTTATTTTCTTCCATATGGTTTTTGTTTTTCCTCCACTTAGTTGTGTATGTGGTGCTGGGAATCAAACCTGGGTCCTCATGCAAGCCAGGCAAGTTCCCTACCACTGAGCCACCTTTCCAGCCCTAGATAGTGTTTTCTTTCTTTCTTTTTATTAAGGAGTTCAGTTATTGTACATAGATGCATATAAAGGAACAATGTGATATGCGTTTGTTCTCACCCCAACATTGCCCACACCCCAGTCACTTGATTCTTCTATGTTTTTCCCCTACAGGCAAAATAAATGTATACTGTGAATTTTTCAGAATTAAATGATTGTATAAGTATTATTTGGATTATTTGCGGGTAAAGGGCATGCTACATCGCTGATTGTCTCACTAGATCCCTCTAGATAGTGTTTTAAATACATAGAAAACATTTTCACAGACATTATCTCATTTAATCATCACAACTCACTGAAGTATCAGTATCGTTACAATTTGTATTTTGCCAGTAGGAAATGAGGGCTTACGGACAGAAGAATTATCCTGGGACACATAGTGAAAGAGAGGGAGAATAAAACCCAATCCGAGTTTTTGACTCCAAAAAATATACTTTTTCCTACTATGCTTTGTCATAGGAGTCTCCACTTCAGAACCAAGCTTTTACTACAAAAGCCCAATGGGTATCATCCTAAGAGGAATTTTCTCTCACTGTTCTCAAGAGGCCACACCTAGACAATACCAGTAGCCCCATGCTTGATGCAGATTAGAGGACTCAAAATAAAATTCACCAAATCTGTAATCAGAAAGAATAATGGAAATAATGTGCCTCCCAATTTTATAGAATACATTTTATTCTAGAGGCTAAGATGTAAATATTAGTTATATACTACAATTCAGAGTCTGTTTCCTTGTAAGACAAGGAAATTTAAGGCTACTTAAATAATGCATGGCAATATATCCTACCCTGTAGGAGTTGAAACATTGATATAAAAATATTTATTTCCACTTCAGATAATTTAGATCAAAACAGTTTAAGAATCTAGAACTAAGAAGAAAGATAAATGGCTCATATCATTTCTCTCATTAAATGTATAAATCTAAGGTTAGTTGAACCCCTTTTACTACTAAATTTAATAATTCAAGTTTTTCTTAAAAATTTAATAGTATTTCCATTTTCTTTTGGCCTGTGTTACAAGCTTTTGTTAACAATTACATATTTTTATTTTGTGGGACAAATATTCTAAATTTTGGGGGGTGGGTACCAGAGGGTGCTTAACCACTGAACCGCATCCCTAGTCCTTTTTATTTTTTATTTTGAGACAGGGTCTCACTCAGTTCCTTTGGACCTCACTAAGTTGCAGAGGCTGACTTTGAACTTGCAGTCTTCCTGTCTCAGCCACCTCCCAAGTTGCTGGGATCACAGGTGTGCACCACTATGCCTGGTTCTAAATTTTTGAATTGATATTTTGTCACTAGAGAAAAATCCTAGAAATTTTTGGCGCATTTGGTACATAAATTTATTATGTAATTTTAAAAGCTGTAATACTGTTTTAAATGAATGGTGATCTTTCCTTATAGGAACAATATTTTCTGGTAGAATTTTTGATGGTAGTTTTGGAATTCTCAGGATTGTCTGTATAGCAGAATCAGACTTTTAGATCTGGAAAACCCATGGAGATAATTTAGTCAAATTCCCTTCTTTAACTATCTAGGAACACATGGGTCAAGGAGGGGGTTTGCCACCCTCATCATCCTGCTCAGCAGGGCCAGTGTTGGGCTAGAACCCACATCTCCAGCTGTTAGTCCATTGTTCTAGAATTATTTCTTTCTACTACCTTCCTCATAGACCATAGATATTAACTTTTATTTTTTTATTTTTTTTTTATTGCTTTATATGGCCATTGTGACCTGAATGGCTGGGGGATAACTAACCTGGAACCATCTCCACTCCTGTTTTGCTGCTTTTCTCTTTTCACCTTAAAATTAAGTCCTTCTAAAGAGGTTGAATAGATTTTTCCTTGCATCTGTGGTAGCACCATCTCTATTGACCAATCACCAGCTGTTTTGGACCACATCTGGAGTAGTGAACATTTTTCTTAGGCTGAGAAAAATAGGACTTGGATTTTGTCCTTGGCAGGCAGAGAAGTTCACTGTTTGAGGAACTACTACTGGACTGCTGTGTGTTTGTCCCTTGTCCCACAGTTCACTAAGTAGATCAAGTCGCTCTCTTTTTTTTTTGGGGGGGGGTGGGTCATTAAAACAAGTAGCTCCTTTTAGACACCTTAATACATAATTAGGTGTGTCTGTTTACACTTGGGAGACAGATGGATTCATGTCCCAAAGAAATACAAGGAATCTGGGAGCAGCCACAAACAGATGTTGGAAGTGTCCATTTGTGGCAAGTTTATTGCTATAGCACTAGGGATAAACACTGAGATGAAGCCCCTCTGGAGGGGAGTGTGTGTGTGTGTGTGTGTGTGTGTGTGTGTGTATCAAGAAGAATGCTATCTATGTTAAGTGTATATGTGGATAACATTTTGACTACTGGGTTTTTTTTTGTATTTTGGATAAACATCACACTGCATATAAAGAGAACAAGAATGTTATCGAGCAGAGGAGAAAGTGAAAGGAGGTCCTGATATATATATATATGTGTATATATATATATATTTTTTTTTTTTCTGATTTGCTCTAGTATTTGTTTATCTCCTACAACAAGGAAAATCTCACTATTTGACTTTGGCTGTTTGAAGGTTTTCGCCAAATGCTTAACAATCTGTAGGTTTGATTTCTCTCAAAAAAAAAACCACTCTGAGAACAAGGCTCTATGTAACTAAGATGTGTTTGTTTTTGTTTAAATCACTCAGAAGAGAAATCATCTCTTGTCCATTGTTAAAAGAGAGGTTTCAATCAAAGGAAAATTCTACATATTCTAAAATATACAAACAGCTCTTTGAAACCGATGCCAAATCAAACTCTAAAAGGGACGTTTTTCTTGCAGAAGTTTTGAGTTAATTCCGTGTGCAGGGCTTGAGTGGAAAGACTCTGAGACTGTCAGAGGAACGAGTTACTGCAACACCACATTTGAATTCAGAAGTTACATAAGGAGCATTGTCTCACTGTAGTGCAGTGTCTCTTATACATGGTTTAAGGCTAAATCCTAGCAACAAAGAAAAATTATTTTCAAAGTAAGTCAGTTTTAAATAGAAAGTAATAGTTGGATCTCTGTTATTGGCTCCAAATATACAATGTGACAAAGCATTCTAGCTATCATTTTAAAAAGAAATAGTTGAAATTTCCCTAATTTTTAAAGGTACATTGTTGTTTCCATTATCAGGAATTTTATTTCAATGAAAAGTAGTGCATGCTAATGAAGGAAAGAGTGGGGGAAAGGGAACACAAATAGAAAACCTAAAAGTTTTGTTTTAGTTCTGCCACTAATTAGCAATGTCCTTGAAACAGGGCACTTTTTGTTTTTAAATTAAACTTTATTGTCAGTTGTTACTTATTGTTCCTACCTTACAAACTCTTTGTAAAGATAAGTTCAGATGCATGTAAAACAGAGAAAAAGCAAAAGCAATGTGCAAATTTGAGATGTTATCTTTTTATTTACTTACTCTTTTTGAGAGTCAGTCTTGGATGTGAGATCTGATTATTTACTGGGACTGAAAGGAGTCAGAGCAAGGTTTTGTTTGTAGAATAAGGGGCAAGCCAGGGCATAGGCTAGAACAAGAGATGCACTATAAGGTGTGATCAGAACTGTGGATCTGGAGCAAACTGGAGTCCTTCGGGTTCAGATACACGGCAATGTAGTAGGTCAAAATGGCATTTGGTTGAAGTTGTACAGGTAGAAGTCCGAAGGTACTCACAAATTGCATTTTGAACAAGGATTTAGGTTGGATTTGGTATTGTCATCATTTTAAAAATATTTTTTATATGTTACTCTGAGAGGGGCAATAACACATTTAGAATTAAGTAGGACAAAGGTCCCCACCCCCTTTTTTTTTAAAGAGAGAGGGACAGTGACAGAGAGAATTAATTTTATTTAATTTTTCGTGTGGCCTTTGTTGTTCTGACACTTTGTTGTGTATGTGATGCTGGGGTTTGAACCCAAGTCTTCGCACATGCCAGGCAAGCACCATAACTGCTGAGCCACGGTTCCAGCCCCAAAAGGTTCCTATTCTTAAGAAATTTAAAGGTCAGTAGAGGCAGGTGATAAGGTGCCTATAGGAGAGATAGCAACAAAGAACTAAGTAAATACAGAAGAAGGGAAGATTGCTGTGGGTGGTGAGATGTGTGTGTGTGGGTGGCGGGTAAAGCAAGACTATAAAGAAGCTCTCAGGAAGAAGGATATAGTGAGGTAGATTTTAAAAAATGCTTAGAATTTCAAAACACTGAGATAGGGTTAGAGGGGAGACTAGGAGATAGGCCTGAGGGCATGAGGAAAACCCAGAGGAGGGAAGATGGAGGGTACTATAAGCAATGGAAGAGGCCTCAGTTTGACTGGATTGCAAAAGTCAAAAAGTAGAGAGACAAAACTGGAAAGGTAAGTTGGGACAAGGTTGTAGGTCCTGCGAATGTTTGTGTGTGCCTAATGCAGAGTCTAGAAATATACACATTCCTGAATAAAAAAGCGCGACATGAAGTCACAGATCAGGTAGACAGCAATGAACAAGGAAATTCAAAGGAACCAGTAAGTCAAACAAGAAAGGATTTAGGAATCCAGATAGGCTACCTGAGCAGAAGATAAGTACAAACAAAAGTGGACCTTGAGTATAATATAAGGCAGCCTTCTGTCACAATCAGGAAGCCTCTTATTTGTTTCCTCCTGGGACAGGAACCAATCCCAGGGCATGAGCAGCCCAGTCCTACCTTGGGGAGCAGGTAAGTGGACACATCTAACTGTGGAGGGAGAGAGAAAAACGATGAAGATAGGCCCTGGCAGGACGTGCTTTGAGGATAAAGCCTGTGGCTCTGCCTCTAGGCTGATAGGGGCTGTGTTAGCCCTGGGGTGCAGAAGTCTGCTGGAGCTGACTTCTGAGACTGAACTGAACTCTGATAATCTGGTTCAGGTTCTGGATCTGGAGCATTGGGCAGTTGGAGCCACAGGCCTTAAGGTCCAGGACGGCCTCAGTGCTGTTGGATCCTGCCAGGGCATGAAGACTTTTGAGGTCTATTTTGGGGAATTACATTTAGGAAATGGTGCCCCAACCTTGTCAGGTTTTGCATGATTCTGCCTTGAAAATAGCTGCTGCCTGGAACTGACTTCTTTCCCAGGACCTGTCTTCTGGATCACTAATAGACTGAGAGAAAGAGAAAGAGTGAGAGTGAGAGAGAGGGTGTCCCAGACTGGGTTGGTCCTTGATTTACAGGGGCAACTTTATGAAGCAGAGAAGTAAAACTGAAAATACAGTGTGTATGTTCAGGAGTGGTGGAAATTGGCTTGAAAGGTGATTGTTGGCTTTCCTTCATCTCCTTTTTCAGCAGCAGCAACATCTCCTCAGTCAGGTTTCTTACAGAAAACTTTGTTTGAACCAGGAGCTAAGTATGTAGGGTTTTACAGGAACTTCAGGATTCTGACTCAATTCATATATTTTCCAGCTAGGACTATCTCTTCCGTAATAGTGCCATTAAGAAGGAATGCCTTTCTGAGATGGAGATGTTTGCTATTTGCTGTGTCCTCTAAGAATCAGATAACCTGAGGAATGTAAAATGCAATTTGCTTCTGATCACTCAGGACAGCAATAGTAAAGGCAGTATCCAAAGTACGGAGCTGGGTTAAGCATGGCAAATCAGTGGCAGGCATTAGCTTCCCATTCCACATCTCCTCCCCATCTTCATCCTCAGGGCTGTCCCTGATAATTGATCAGAAGCCTTTTCATCGTTGCCCTCTGTTAGCTACGGCTAGTCTGTTAGAATTCTCAAAATGACCTGAATCTGTACAACTTAGAGGAGACTGTGGTAGAGGAGCCTCACAGATCTGGGGCCAGGTTCTAGGCTACATTTACTGGCCTGTGACCTTGAGAAATCATTTAATTTATTTGAGCTTAAGTTTGTCTTCCAAAAATGGGGTTGGTGACATTGTGTACCCTGCAGAAGGTCTTTCTGCAGCCCTAGGCCAGGACAGTGGTATCCCAGTTGCTTGGTTAGCCACCCTATCCTCTTAGTCAATTTTGCTAACACTGCGGGGTACTATGGCTATTAAATCACTTATAGGATTCATATGGTTGTGGAAAAGCAAAGACTGCTCTGTTAAGCAATAGCCAGGACTGGTTCCCAGCCCATCATCAGGCAGCTTCAAGTCAGAGCATTCCTGCACAATGGGTTTCGGCTTGCTACCAAGCTTGAAAGAAATGCGGCTCAGATTTTTTCCACTGAAGCACCCCAAAGGGCAGAGGAAAACCAAGGGCTCCTTCATTCCTTCACCGTACCTGCCCTCCCCAGTGTGTTGGAATTATATACTTCCCCCAAGGAGAATATTTTCAAGTTTTTTGTTATATCTAAAAATTCATGTGATGTTTATAATGTGTCCATCTTTGTTTTATTGTAAAAATAATGTTTTAAATTACTGTAATGTCAGTTAAATGTCCCCCTTTCAGAACCCTCCCCCATTTGTCCTCTTCTTGTATTTCATGCCCTTCTATCAGCTAGGCTTTGGTGTCTAATATATAACATCTCAACCAGTTCATAAATTTCTGCTTTTAATATAGTCCAAGTTACCACTAGCACAGGCCACAGGAAAATACCAGGCTGTCCTCTCTGAATTCAGGCTTTTTGGAAAGATTTACTTAGGAACAATTTATCATTTAGTTGCAATTTTAAAAATAATGTTAATTGACCACATATGTTATCAAATAAGAGTTGGTCTTGTAGTCTCTGCCTCCCTCCCACCTATTCCCGCCCCCTCACATGTGCATACGCACTACATTCTGCAGGATGTCAGAAAATTAATTATACCACTCTAGGCAGATAACATCGCAGTAAAGCCTCTCCTGATTTAGGAAAAGATTACTAATATTGAAGTTGTTATTTCTAGGAGGGAGACTATCACTTTTAAAGCTCTTTGCCTTCTTTTCCTGGTTCTTCCTCTCTTAATTGTGGCTCCGTGTTTTGGTAGCCATAAGTTATTAGTGGTTTTTAATTTTTCTGTAACCGAAATAAAGTCTGAAAGGGTGGATTTGTCCCTTTTTTCCTCCTCTTTTCCTTTTTTTTTCCTGGCTAATCGGAGGAACGCAACCACATCTGAAGCCACTTGGCTCATTATGAATTTCATGGAAACTGATTCTCTGAAAGTGTTTCCATATGTGTGTTCCCAATATATCCCATCCTCTCTAAATGGGAGCACAGACGTGTGCATGGGCTGGAAATGGCTTCAGGATGTGACAGAGCAGTCATATGACCGCCATGGCACCGTGGGTGGCCCCTTCTGAAAGACACGGTGTCCTGGGTGCTGGCCTCCTTCCTGCAGCGGATCTAGTTTCAAAGACTATCCACCCTTCCTAGGATTTAAAAAGTTCCTAATCAAGGCCTAGTGAGATCTCTCTTTCTTTTTCTCCTCTGTCTCCCACCCCCTCCTCCTTTGGCTCCTTCCTTCTGTCTTCCTCTCCCTCCCTGTATGCATACATGTACACTAGCACAGCTACTGCCTGCCCCCTTTCCCTTCACAGAAAGGAAATATGTTATTCCAGCAATCTCCTTAACATTTGGGTGGGTTGAAGGCATGACTGACATTTCTGAGGGTTGCCAGGTTCTCCCCTCCCCTTCCTTCTGCATAACATACTTTCTTAGCCTTGAACCAGGCAGTCTTTCAGAATTTGTGAGTATGCAGTGGAAAAGTACAATTCACTACAACACGGAAAATAAATATTTATACTGGATAGTTGAGGGTACCTTTTTTTTTTTAAACTACGGAGGTTGCAAAATCCAATTTTTATCTTTAAAAATTGATTTCACATTCTCATTTTGCTAGTTTCTTCTCTGTCAGCATGATCCATTACATTTCTCCCATATATGATATATTTCCCTAATTATAATCTGATTAAATTAGATTTAATTTTAAGTGATAAACACTTGGTTTTTTAGTGTGTGGGGATAAATTCAGAAAACTGACATAAAAGCGCTTAAGATATTTGTGTGGAAGACACAAAATAATATTTTACATATTTCTAAATTTGAGAGAGAGAGAGAGAGAGAGAATCAATTCTTATTTAGTTTTTCATGCGGCAAGTTTCTTTGCTCCAAGATTTTGTTGTGTACCTGGTCTGGGGTTTGAACTCCCGTACTTGTGCATGCCAGGCAAATGCCATAACTGCTGAGGCACTGCTCCAGCCCCTCTAAATTTGATTTTAAAGTAATGTTTATGTAGTATATCTACTTCTTATGGGTTTCCTGCTTTAGACTATGCTAGCAATTTGTCTAACAATTTTTTCAAAGCACTTGTCCTTTCTCAGTATTAGATTATGTATCAGGTAAGTTCTAGCAGCTACATGGTTCTTACTTTTAATTTGTTTTCTTTTTAAATGGAAAATGAAAATACTTATCCCAAAATAATGATAATGCTTTAAACTAAATTGGGTAGTAAAATTTATATACATAAGTATCCAAGACATACATGATAAAAAATGATGCTGATTATTTGTACATCACATGGGAAGGATTTGTGTAGCTGTGAGCTCTGCAGAAAGTCCTTGCTTACATTAGTCTGGCAGAGAGAAGAGAGGTGTCCCTGAGCACTGAGGGGAGGCTGAGCAAAGCTACCCCTGAGAGTCCTGACTGTGTCACACCATAAGGCAGTAGGTTCACTCTGAGTGAGCAGTGGGGTGTGACTTTAGCAAAATAGGACAGAGGGCTCTGGATGTGCCCACAGCCGCCTCCTTATATTTTGCCTCTTCATTGCAGAGTTGGCTCAGTTGTGCCTTTTATTTTTATTTATTTATTTTTGAAAGAGAGAGGGACAGTGAGAGAGAGAGAGAGAATCAATTTTATTCAGTTTTTCATGAGGCTTTCGTTGCTTGGACATTTAATTGTGTATATGGTGCTAGGTTTTGAACTCATGTACTCGTGCATGCCAAGCAAGTGCCATAACTGCTGAGCCACCACTCCAGTCCTCAGTTGTGCCTTTTAAAAGATGGTGTACCTGTGCTTGTATAGGGGATGATACACTCTAGTTATCTAGTTATGTAAAGTGGAAGAATTTTCTGTTTAGTGAGTATTTTCTTAAAATGCAGATATAAGGAAGCTCAAAGCAGATCCTCTACCCTTTTCAAGGCATGGTCTTTTAGGCAGCAGAGAGAGAGAGAGAGAGAGAACACTGGACTTGGGACAGGAGAAACATAGTAGAGTCTCAAGCTGCTCTTCAGGTCTACAATGTCTGCAGGCTTCCATGTCTTCACTATCAAAGTGATTTATGATTTATTTTTTATTGGCAGTGCTGAGCCTTGTACTTGCTAGGCAAGTGCTCTACCACTGCACTATATTCCCAGCCTGCCCCTATGATTCTTCATGACTCTGACATACAGGCCTTATTCACTAGTCTAGAAATTCAGACAGTTGAGGGCTTAACCTCTGTTACTTTACTCACTCTATGTAAATGCACAGCGTTAATGGCAACAGTTAACCCAAAAGTGTGCTAACCTTCTGATAGGCTATACATTTCTGGCCTGACCTTTTTCCCTTTCATCTTTTCTCTTTAGAGCTCCCCCTACACATAAATACTGGTTCTGAGGTAGGAAGGGGCCAGGAATTAAGTGGGAATAACTGATGGTAAACCAAGGGCATCTGTTTACTAGGGGAAAACAGCTATTTGTGGGCCCCCTCTCTGCAGTGTGAAGTCAAGTAATATAATCATGGACAAGAACAGCTTTGAACATGAAAGAGAGTTATACAAGTTTCTTTAGGTATGGAATGCATTTTGGGTTTGATGTTAACTTTGTTTAATACTTTTTTTAGAGAGAGAGAGAGGGAGAGAGAATCAACTTTATTTAGTTTTTATTGCTGCAACACTTAGTTGTATATATGGTGCTGGGGTTTGAACTGGGGTTCTTGCACATGCCAGGCAAGCACGATACCACTGAGCCACTGCTCCAGACCCCTTGCTTAATTCTTCTAATATCTGTTTTTTTAATATGTCAAAGATGTATTAGCTATTGTACAGAGAGTTACTGGTATTTAGCCTCATTTACTGGTTAATTTGTCAATCATTCCACTGGCCCATTTTTTTTTTCATTTTAAGTTCTTATAGTGTGTGCTAGGTTTCTGAGAGAGATGTGAGAAGATAAATCCTTTACCACCTAAATCTGACTAGTGTTGAAGAGAAAAGTCTAAGAAACAACTAATAATTCAGTGAAGTAATAAGGGTCCAAAAGAGTGATATAGAAAATAAATTCTGTTGGAATAGAAGTGAAAAAGGAAGTTACAGAAGAGAGCAGTTGGAAAGGTGTGGCCAAAGTGTTGTAAAAGGGGAAGAAGAATCTTAGTTACCCAAGAGTAGCTGCTTTGCAAAGATCTTGTATAATCTATGTTCCAATAGGAAAGCAGCCATGAGGGGTTTAATAAAAAAGTTCTTGAGTTTCATTTGAGATTTGTTGAAGTAATAACTCCTACCATTTAAAAGGCCCCAATGAAGCTTTGAAGTTAACACCTCATTGCTGAAATGCATGATGGCTTTTCATTCTGTACGTTTATGTCCTTCCATTAAAGAAGTAGGACAGAGGACTCTGAATGTGCCAACATATGTTCCATTTGGGATTCAAAGTCCATTTCCGTTTTTTTCTTCCCTGACCTGCCTCTTCAGCTGGAATGTGTAAACTCTGCTCCTTAGAGAGGGAGGTAACACATTTTTTAGCTTGATAGCCCTGAATGACAAGTACCTCATTGGTCACTCTTCTCTAACTTAGATTTCCTTTCATTCTAAAGATCTCCTTTCCCATTTTAAATCAACCATCTACTATTAAGTGAGATAGTGTATGTTAAAGTAAAGGCCTAGAAATGTCAAGTATTAGCTGTTAGTAGGCTCTGAAGGGGATACAAAGCAGTATTAAATCTCTGCCCCCAACAGTTTACTCTTCAGCTGGGAGTCAGACATGACCAAGGATACTAGCAGTAGAAAGCAACGAGTGCAGGATTCCAGCGGAGGAGTGCAGGCTGCGAGGATTAGAGTGGGGCAGGAGTCCTATTTTACTACTTACCTTGGTTTCCTGCACTTTCCACTTGCCCAGAAGACCCTAGAAACCTGATTGGGTTAAGAGAGACTATTTCCTTTTCCCTTGTAGACTGTGCAGGGAGGGACAAGATGTTTTTACTTTTAACATTGATTTTATTTTATTTGAGTTTCATGGACATTTTATTAATATATTCTTCCCCATGTATATTAGGCTATGTAAAACTGCTGCAGCTGTTTTAATGAGCAAGGCTCTTGCTGCTGTGTTTATGACAACTTGGTTTGCTTGCAAGCTGTCTGGCTATGGCAGGAGGTGTAGACAGCAGCTTTGGAATGAAGTGCATCTGTAGAAGTCAGCAGGTCCTACGGGGAACAAATCCTTGACCTTGGTCTCTTTCACATTATGTCCTGAGCAACTGGACTAATTCCTCATTATTTAGCAGATTAGATCAACAACAAGGCCAAAAAGAGTTGTATTATACTGGTATCCCCAATATAGCAACTCTTATTGGGGCAACACTTAATGCACCAGAAGAGTCTCCTTATTTTTCATTTAGGCAAACATAAGACCGCAGAGAAGGAAGGAGAAGGAGGAAGAGAGGGAAAACGAGAGAAGCAGGAAAGGGTGGGGGGAGAGGAGAATGTCTGACGCTACACGTCCTTCCTTGGAAGTCAAAGAGAGGTCTGTCTAGCCATGGCTCCGCCTCTCAAACTGTGTGACGATATGGAGTGATTGGCTGTTCTTCTCTGGATTTCAGCTTCTCTGTGAAATGGGAATTAGATTGCAATTATCAAAACAGAAATTTTGAATTTAGACTTTGCCATCAGACTATCTCACCAGCAGAAGTGAGTATGTGGGTTATTTAGGAGATCTGGGGGCATAGCATAAAGTATCATAAATGCAAAGTTTCATTGAAGTCATTTTTTATTTCTCTAAAAATTCACATAAGTGTTGAGTTTTCCTTCATATCATATTCATGTTTACTGTAAAATGGGCTCCTTTCCCCAGGCTGAGTAAAACCAGCCCATTGGAGCTGTTTATCTTGGGGTTCCAGTTACTCTTTTCAGTCCCTAGTACCCCTGAATATAGGCACATGACATTTTGAAACTCCTAGAATCAAGAGATCTCTGTTGACTATAGCACCCTTAACTTTTGAGCAGTTTCCACGGTTCAGCATAGTTTAATATACTGTAATATGGAGCAGGTACATGGATAACAGTAGTAAGAATAGATTTGTAGAAGTCATTCCTTGCTATTTTATTTACTCAGTAGATTTCAGTGAGGAGTTCTAGCCTGGTTCTAGGGAGGTTTGAGACTACCAAGTTAATCACTGGTATAGTTGCTGAGTTTGGGTTTGCACTTATGAAATTAATTGATGTAATAGTACTTTTAGAACTCTAGGCTTTCATCTTGGGGATTCTTTTGTTAAGTCAAACTTACAGTTTTTCACTTTAGTTCATTTAACATCCAGCTTTTTTTTTTCTTCTTTTAAGTCATGGTTAATAATGGGACTAGTGACACCAGGTATGATCAGTTATGTCAAAATAACCCAAACAAAGATCAGAAGTATGGATGCACACCTATTCAAGGAAAATGATATATCGTTACTTGCTTCTGCAACATGTTAAAAATAAATTGAAGACTAGAAAGAAATGTGTATTCTTCCTTTTAAGCTTAGGATTCCTCCCACCTCCCCACCGTATGTTGTTACGTAAGGAACAGCACATCATACTACAGTAAATTGTTAATTTTTCTTCATGTGGAACACTATGCAGTATGAAACAGAAGCATTTCTTGGTAACATAAAATGACTAAGCAAATTCCAGGAAATTCTGTTATAAAAATTATCCTGTAATCCCTCTGAAGTCCACTTAAGTTCATTTTGTCAAGAAGGAGTTAAGTCTTAATACACCACAGTCTCAGATGACTAGAGGTGATTGGTCCAAATACTATGAACGTAGCAGAAATTTGTTGCATTGTTTTCTACAACCCACAACTAGCTTGTTAATTGAAAAATGAATGTCAATTTGTGTTACCTAGCATCTATAAACCAAGAAGGTACAGTAGTCCTGGCATGTAATAGATAATAAAAGTATTAGCGGAATATAGCAGGTAAAATAGACAGGTCCAGGATGGCAAATTCAAAACCATATTGGAGTTTACTGAGGGCCCCCATAAAGGGTTTTAATGAGGTTCCTGCATCAAAATAAATGAAACCACATGGAATTTTAATCATCACTATAGTATATTTTAAGTGCAAATACTCAGGAGAAGCTCTTTTTTTTTTAACATTAACATGCCTATCTGCGTGAACTCTGCTTCTGTGGGGGCACACGTTGACATTTTAAGTGCGACTTCTTTCTGTTTTAAATTGCTCACATAATTCTGTTTTTTCTCATGTGCTCTAACTATTGAACTTAATGCATATGGAAGTGACTTGTCTATAACTATTAACTCTGCCGACTCAAGTTCACCTAGATGCTCTGCGGTGAGAGGCTGCTGAAGAACAGCTGTATTGTTTAGGACAGCACATAAACATTGCAGGGAGATGTTAAATCTCATCTGCTCCCATTTGATTCTGCCATAATTACTGCTTCCACAGTTTAAAACTTGAGCTTGTCAGAATTTCGTTTTGGGGAGGGGTGAGGGAGAGGCAAGTTGAGTAGGGAGGAATTTATGAAGAGCCAAGAGTAGCTGCCTGGCTGCATTAGTTTTGACTTGTCATCTTGAAAGTGTTTGCTTCTGGTGTCAGAGGCTGCTCACTTGTGTTTTACCCTTAGTGGATGGGCCCTTGGGGGTTCTGGGATGGTACTAGTGAGGGGAGGGAGCCTCTGTCTACCCCTCCCCTGAGGCTGTTGCTCCTCCTCTGCCTTGGAAGTCGTGGTCTAGACATTAGAGCTGGAAGGGAACTTAGAGCTCCTCCCCCTCATTTTACAGATGATGACACTGCCACCTCTGACTTCTGCCTCTGGCCTTCCACTCTCAGTAAGAAGAGCCAGGCAGGTGAGACTTTCAAACAATTGTGGGGCTGGGCAGGGCTGGGCTGGGCTGGGCTGTCTGATTGGTACTGTCCAATTTGTGAGAAAAAAATTTTGTTAACTATATGTTGCTTTTATAATCACATTTTATTATAAATGCACACCATGGTACTTAATCCTAGATTTTTATGATTATAAACAATGTGCATTTCAACAAAAATGAAAAACCTTCAAACAGCATCTTTAAAGACAAATATTAGGATTATTCCTTTAATAGACATTACAATATTCAAGAACAAAGGCTGAATAAAAAATGGGGCTGAAGGAGTAACCTATTTGCTTAAGGTATTCAAGAATTGCCACATACTTTCCTTTATAGCTAAAAGATAAAAGGAGAAGCAGATATATGAGCTTCAGATCACTGGAAGATTTTAGAAGGGATCAAAATCTTAACAACTCTGTCCATTCTAGAAAATCATAATTAATCTAATCTTTAGATATCACAGCTATATGTTTTTAGGCACTTTTGAAAACTAATTTCCACATTTCTGATTTCATAGTTGGGCACAAGAAATACTGCTAAAGAGGCATACAGGTAATGTGAGAAGTTGAAGGACTTCACATTTTAGGGGAAACATCTTAGCCTCTAGGTTACTGCTTCAAATTGACTTGAAGGTAATTCTGTAGGACATGGTGCAGGGGGCCTGGTAGGTTGGTGGGAAGGTGTCCTAGTCTGAATCTTCCCTAGGCAAGGAACCTTTTGCGGAAGTTGTGGGCACCTGGCATATATAAGGCCCTGCATCTCCCATGGAGACTTGAAATGCAGTACTAAGCCTCCTTGTCTTCCCTCCTTACCATATATTCAAAACCAACTTACCTAGTTTCTAACCACAGGGAGATTTTTTGAGGACTAGACTCTTCCCTTTGCCCCCAGAAAAGTAAGATAGTTTCAGATTACATTGAAATCTGGTTTTATTCCACTGTAACTAAGATGAAGATTGTAACAAAATGTTAAACTCTTTTGTGTTTGAAGGAACATATTAGGGTATCTTTTTTCATGTCCCTTCATTGATAAAGAAAGGATCCCTATCAAGAGTACCAATAATAAAACCAATTATTTTGGAATTTCTTTACATTGGGTTAAGAAAAGCAAATTTGTCTGATTAAGTAAAAGGTCACTTCAGATATCTGAAGTGCAAGAAGAAACAAAAAGAGGAAAAAAATCAATGAGGATTCAGTCTTAAAGTCTGGTGAGTGAACCTATATAATCAGAATGTTGGGTTGGCTTACACAGATGACCTAGCATACATTTGGATTTTTCAAGTCCTTTGGGATTCTCTGGGGGAGAATAACTTAAGGTTAAATGCAATTAAGACTGTAAAAGTGGAAAAAAAGACTGTAAAGTGACTGGTACATTTTAAAGTCTGTTTGTGGCTTGCAGTTCCTTTTTGGGAAGGCTAAAGTTTTCTTTTTTCTTGTAAAAATTCTATCATTATTTTAATTGATATTTACAGATTTTTCCCCCCATCTTCTGTTACAATTTTTAGGTGCTTCAGAACTGGGCCCTTTTTCAGACCCCAGGCAGTTCCCAAGCATTTCATCCCTCACTGAGAGCCGCTTCTCCAACCCACGAATGCACTATCCAGCCACCTTTACTTACACCCCGCCAGTCACCTCAGGCATGTCCCTCGGTATGTCTGCCACCACTCACTACCATACCTACCTGCCACCACCCTATCCCGGCTCTTCCCAAAGCCAGAGTGGACCTTTCCAGACCAGCAGCACTCCATATCTCTACTATGGCACTTCATCAGGATCCTATCAGTTCCCCATGGTGCCGGGGGGAGACCGGTCTCCTTCCAGAATGCTTCCGCCATGCACCACCACCTCGAATGGCAGCACGCTATTAAATCCAAATTTGCCTAACCAGAATGATGGTGTTGACGCTGATGGAAGCCACAGCAGTTCTCCAACTGTTTTGAATTCTAGTGGCAGAATGGATGAATCTGTTTGGCGACCATATTGAAATTCCTCAGCAGTGGCCCAGTGGCATCTGGGGGGCCACGTCCCACATGTGTCAATATATACATATATAAAGAGAGTGCATATATATGTATATCAATTAGCTATCTACAAAGTGCCTATTTTCTAGAAGATTTTTCATTCACTTAGTCATGATCTTGCAACCATAAGAGGTTTAGATATTGAGAAGGCAGAAGGCCCAAGAAAGACAATCATAATCAGGTTTCAAGATTGTTTACTATTTAACATGTAAGTTTTTACAAAGGAACAAACAAAGGAGCAGGTATTTTTGTTGTTATTTGGTCTATTATTATAAATAACCTGTTCATTTGCCAACTGAGAGAGGTGGACTCCAGGTTCAGGAGGAAGATGAGCAAAGCTGCTTCCTCTGTGCTTTGAAACTACACACGTCACACTTGCAGCTGTGTGTGGACCAGTGTACTCGGCAGACTAGCTTATGAAGCTGGTCTCAGTACATGTAAAGGGACGAGAGGTGGAATGGATGCTTCCCATATGGTACCATCCATTTGGATTCACTGTTCCAGACTTTGCTTTCAACCTTGTTGTAGGCACTCACTTGAACTGTTTAGTTCAATTTTTTTCCTACTCTAAGAAAGTGACTTCAAAAATACTGATCAGGATAGATTATTTTATTGTACTTTTTTATACTTCCCCCCTTTCCCATTTAACCAAAAAGAAATCCCTAAGACCCTTCTCTCCTTTTTTGCAAAACTGAAAATGGCAATGCCTTATTATAGCCATAATGGTATAGATAGTGTTTGCGTTTGGCTGTGTGTTATTTGTTTTCTTTTTTTTAAATTATGAATATGTGTAAAATCTGAGGTAACTTGTTAACGTGAATGGTCATATAACTTTAAAGATATATTTATAATTATTTAATGACATTTGGACCTTTGAAACATTTCTTAGCGTATTGATATGTTGACTTCGGTCTCTAAAAGTGCTCTTTATTAAATAACAAATTTCTTCAGTGGGCTAGAGCCATATCTGAAATATTGCTAAGCAATTTCAGTTCATCCAGGCACAATGTGATTTTTAAAAATACTTCCATCTCCAAATATTTTAGATGTAGCTTGTCTTGTAATGTATGAAGGAAATGTTATGTTTAGTTCTTTCAGATCTTTGATTGCCTCTGACACAGCTTTGCCTTTTAAAGCAATAATTAGGGATTTAAAAAACTACCCTTAGCCCTTTATCACGTGTGTTGCCCTTTATCAGCATGAAATGCTGGAGTGATGTGATTTCCTAATTTCTTTCAGATAATTATGACTCGTGTCCTATTAAAAAGACAAGCACAAGTGAGTCATTGAATTACAGAAAAATGTTTTGTGGTTTCATAGTTAAGCAAAACTTTAAATCGCCAGGCTTCTTAATGAAGACATAGTCATCTTAAAGCCACACATGTGGATAAAGGATCAATGACAATATGCATAGTACAGGAAAGCAAAATTACACCATAGATTCTGAACCCACTGGCCTTACTGAACAGTAAATCAGGAACCCATCTGTGTTACCTAAGGTCCTGCTGGCAGCTTTCCACATAATTTGCATTTAAAGGAACAGAATGCAGTCATTGTCCTAGGGAAGCTAGTCATCTAAGTTCTAATCTTTAGGAGGTAGCTGATATGAGAAGACCTAGAGCCTGTGGGGATGTACACAATTGCTTTTGACATTTGTATTTCTCACACAGAAGGATCAAGAGCAGGCAGGGTGTGTGGAGTTGGTATCTATCATCGTGTATGAATTCAAGCTAGAGCTTTTGTGGGATGCACTTTAACCACTCCTGGCATCCACTTAGGCAAATCCCATGTGTGAATCCTTAATCCGAGTCTGTATCATTTAATCATACCATCAGGCTAATCCCTGCCCTTTCCCCCTCACTTCAGGGCACCTTCATTTGAATCCTGTTACTTTGTAAGCTGAACTCTGTAGAGATTTGCCTCTGACCCCCCCACCCCCCGCCCCAGACTCCTCCTTACTCTAGTTCTTCTCAAATCCACCTTTGAGGGCCACCAAGCAACGTAGGACAGCTGTGGGGCTGGTGGAACAATGTTTGCTTCCAAGGGAGTCTCCTGATTCCTAATACAAATTAAGGGGAAATAAAAAAACGGAACACTTTGCCTTCTAAAGGTTGTATACCAGGTATGCTTAGCAATATGTCCCTTTTCTATTACTTAAGATGGAAGTACTAATTGATACTATTTATTGTTTGTGTGGTAGCTTGAAGCACACCACTGTCCATTTATTTGTAAGTATAAAATACGTGTTTGTTTCAGCAGCACTTAAAAAAGCCAGTGTCTGGTTACACATTTCAATCTTAATTAATCGACATAAAAAATGTTACCACCAGTGCCAGCTGCACCCTATTTAATAAAAAGGTACTATATTTGTACATTATTTTTTAATATTAAAGGGCTTTTTTAAGTTTACAGTACACATATTAAGTGACCATAGGGATGCTTTAGTGTTGAAATGTTATTATAGTGGCTGCAGGCAGCAAACCAGAAACACTTTAAAAGTTTTTTTCCTTGGAAAAAATTCAAGCACTTCTCTCCACCCTTACTCCAACCACTCTGATAGAGTAATTCACATTGTTTAGAACGAATTCTGTCTTTTTTGGCCTAGGGGCTAAAATTCATTCATTCATACCCGGTCCCTTCCCCTTCTTACTTTGCACTGGGTTGTGTGTATGATTTGTAATTTTGAGACCAAAGCAGACTTTCAGCTACTCTGGAACCATGTACCAAGTTGGCACTCCACTTCCTTGAGATTAAAATCACATGGTTCTTTACGTAGCACAAACGTTGCTGGAATTCATAATGTGACCACATTTTTTATGTTTCAGTTGTCTCACAAATTTTTAACCTATGTCCAAGTTCCAGAACAGGTGCCACAGCTTTGGTTTTAGATTAGTTGGAATGACATCCAGCCTGGAACTGAGTCTCAGCAGGTTAACTGGCTTGTCCTCTACACTTATCTCATTCCCCGGTGTCCCCTCCCCCAAGGGCCCTTTAAAAATGAGCAGAGAAATAAATCTACATCATTAGAGACTATCCACTGTAAATTCAGAAGGGAGGAGATGTGTGTGATGGCTTACAGGGCTCTTTTCATACTGAGGAAAGGGCCACCCAGAATCTAGGCTAACCATGAAAACACACAGCATTAGCAAAATTAATCTTCATACCTATGGTATTTGAAAGAACAATACACAAAATAAAAGATGACTCTTCCAATCTTGAATTTGTTGTCCTTAAAAAGATAATGAATTTTAAAAATATTTTCTATGTGAGAATTTTTTAGTTGTCTGTTTACGTCATGTTTACAAATAATTGTTTGCTTTTTAATGCAGTACTTTGAAATATATCAGTCAAAACCATAACTTACAGTAATTTCTTAGGTATTCTGAATAAAATTCCATTTTTGAATATGCTTTACCATTCTTAGATTTCTGTGGAACAAAAATATTTGTAGCATTTTGTGTAAATACAAGCTTTTTGTTTTTATTTTTTCCAATTGCTATTGCCCAAGATTTGCTTTCCATGCACATATTGTACAAATTCTGCTTTGTGCCACAGGTCATGATTGTGGATGAGTTTACTCTTAACTTCAAAGGGACTATTTGTATTGTATGTTGCAACTGTAAATGGAATATTTGGCATTTTTCTCATGATTGTAATATTAATTTGAAGTTTGAATTTAATTTTCAATAAAATGGCTTTTTTGGTTTTGTTATGTGTGTACATTGGATCTTTTCTCATCCGCGGTTTCTTTAGTCTGATGCCTACTTCTGCTTACACCTGGGCACTTACTGGTCTTAGGGCTTGCCAGGACTGGGTAAGAGCAGAGAGCCTATATTACTGATGAGAGGGGAAAAAAGTCTTGGTAAGCACCATGTTCTTGTTTGTCCTATACCTGGAGAGGGATAGGCACATAATCTAGCAGTGAACTCAAGTCCTTAGCCTGTCCGAAGGAAGAAGTACTCACTCTGTCCTTGGGTAAAGCCCTTTATTCCACCCATGGGACCAGTCACAGCATATAAGATGACAGCCTCAATGGTTTCAGGATCCTAAACCCTGGGAACATGAACAAGGCCCAGCAAGTGAACCCCTGGCTGTAGTCAGGTCTCAAGCAGCCTAGATATAAAAGATAGTCTATTTTCCTTCCCATATCTCTTTTTGGTTCTTAAAAATAAAGTCAAACAAAGCCTAGGGATGAGAAAGAAAATGGACCTTGGTCTGGAGATCACCAGCTATTAGTGAATAAAACTATAGATTGGAAAATTTTAATTTCTTGGCCATTGTTTATTTTTTTGGTAAGTCCCTCCCCTGCAAGAAGGTTGAGGGCCTGGGGTAGTGGGATTGCTTGCTTCATGACCTGTGCTTTCTGTATGCTTTGGCTTACCACAGTTCTAAAAGAAGGACCCAGGAAATTGTGGTACAGAGAACCGTGGTCGCCGGCCACCCTGAGTTAGACGCCTCCTTTAAGAGATCTGTTCATTCTTAATCCTTGATCACTGTTTTCTGAGAAGTCTTGAAAACAGCTAATTTCTAATAGTCTCCGAAGGGCAGGATGAGCTCAAGCCAGGGAATCTATTTGCAACTCTCTGAGGATGTTTATTTATTTAATTTATGTGTGGCTTTAAAAGGCATCCACAAGGGAGGTGGCATGGGTCTTTCTCCCTGTCTTTAGTTTTGTCAAGCAATACGGATTAGGGCAAATCACTTCTCCAAGTCTCAGTTTCTTGCCTTATAGAAAGGTTTTGGGCCAGACCCTGGCGCTATTGACCTTTCAAACTGGGTCTTGGCACCTTTGTGCTAAGGGTGTGGTCCTGCACATTGTAGGATGTTTAGCAGCATCCCTGGGCTCTACCTACTAGATGCTGGTAGTGCCTCCCAGGCTCAGCGACCAAAAGCATCTCCAGATATTGTCAAATGTCTCTGGGGTAAGGGCAGGGGAGGGCAAAAATCTCCATCAGCTGAGAATCATCGGACCAGAGGCTCTGTCTAAATTCTTAGGTCAAACTTTATTTCCAGAACTGATAGGAGAATGCATGGCATATTAAAATGGGGTCAACAGGAGCTTCTCAGTACCATGTTTGTGGACCTTTTCTGTTCCTTCACCTGATGGGCCCTGAAGTTTGGATGCATTGTGAGGGTGCTCCTGGCTTTTCCTTTGCACTTCTTCTCTCCGGTCTGCATCATGGGCTGTACAGTCCATGAAGAGCACAGCTGTGGGGCTTTGTTAGACCTGAACTGATTGGCCATATTTATTGTGGCCTCTGTTTTTCACTGAGGGGACAGACAGAAGAAGAAAGCAATTTCTCCAGTGTTTTTGACTCCTCGTGTCCCAAATATTTAATCATCAGACATTTCTGTGAGAGTGGGTGTTTCCTGTTAACTCAATCCCAGCTGAGACTGGCCCAATAAACACCTTAGCTCTCTGTTACAGAGTTTATTTGGCTGGGAAATGGGTATTGCCGTGTAAACAGGAAGCCCCCTGAAGTTATTATCTACAGATGTGGTTGGAGAGCCACATGTTTATATTTATGGAATCTGAAAACAGTCTGAAAGGCAAGGGAGGATGTCAGGGAAGCCCTCATTCACAGTCAGTGAGAACAGGTCTTTACAGACTGTCATGAGTTGATTTTTATTTCTCTCTGGAAATGGGTGATAAGCAATAATGATGCAGCTAAGAGCCACTGCAAAAATGCAGGGGCCAAATCAGCTGATTTAATGACCATCTCTACCTAGATTAGGTTAACCAACAGGCAATGCAATCAATTAGCCTCTCTATCCAAACTATTTAAAAATAATTTTAGGGATCAGTCCAAGAAAACAATGTTTTAGGGGCATCTGAAAAGGTAGGTGGCTTATGATAACACGGTTGCAGCCTTAAATATTTCTGGGGAGGTGGAGGACAACAAATGGTTGCCTCAGTTTTAGCAAACGCAGGCCAGCTCACCTGTGAAATTGCAGGCACACTCGCACATTTGCTCCCAGAGTCAGTTCATAACCAGAGTTGTCTCAAAATTAATGCCATGAATGTGCAGATGACAAGACAATCCCTCTTGCACTATATAATTACATACCCTATATATGCTCCAAATTATTCCCCCACCATACCTTGGCTCTTCTTCCGTGGACTCCCATTGACCTTGGAAAGATGTTTATGAGCCAAGTAGGGACTGGAGCAGTGGCTCGGTGGTTATAGCGTATGTCTAGCATGTGCGAGTACGAGAGTTCAAACCCCAGCACCACGTACACAGCAAAGTCTTGGAGCAATGAAGGTCACATGAAAAACTAAATAAAAATTATTTCTCTCTCTCACTGTCCCCCTCTCTTAAAAAAAAGAGAAAGGCCAAGTAGGAACTAATACATGGAGAGCTAATGCTCTGTGTTTAAATTAGGGGTTCTGAGTAAAGGCAAAAGAATCTCTCCCCTCCTGTCCACCCTTCCCATGCACCCTGATAAGCCTCTGTGTGACTTCCCAGGAGCTTCTCAACAGTAACTATTCACTCTGGAAATGCGATTTTAAAAAGCTGGGAATTAATATTGAGCAAAGAAAAGGAACCACTGAAGATGTGAAGGGTAATATGCCAAGGTGTGTGTGTGTGTGTGTACACTGTGTGCTCATTCATGAGTGTGCATGCTAATGTGTGTGCATGTGTGAATGCGTGCATGATCTCCTGAAGGGAGAGTGGGAGGGATGAGAAGGGATGGAGACCTGAACAGCTATTCAGGGAAAGATGAGTCTTACTGCCCCCATAAACATGCTTCTTTGCCCAGCATTGCTTTGTCTCAGTGGTTTGTTGTTCCTGCAATTGCTACAACAGCATCAACAATAACCAAAAGTACTACCTTCGTAAGTGGTGGAGAAGCAGTTATTTACTCTTGTTCAGATCAGTTATTAGGATAAGGGACAGTGAACATTCCTTGAGATGTCAGTTAAGGGAACGTGGTGAAACTGACTCAATTGAAGAAGAGGTTATTATTAATATTTTATTTGAAAGCTTCTTGTGACTCAACTCAGCCCTGCTGTTCAGATATGCTCAGCCAGTCAGAGAGCAGAGAGATCCAATTTCTGGAAACTCACTCAACTTTTACTAAAACTTATTTTATTTTCTTACCATCTTGTTGCAATGATGTGAACCATTTAGTAGGGTTTTCTGAAAAACTTGCTGTTATGTTTTAGCATTGCAAACCACTTCTTGGTACATATTTTTCCCAGGTCATTCTGTTCCATTCCATAGCCAGTAGAAAGAGAAAAATTTCCCTCACCTTCTACTCTCATGTAAAAATCAAGAACATAAGCAAAATGCTCAAAAAAAAAAAAAAAAAGGCAAAATTCTACTGAAGCCTTTCAAGGAGCAGTTTTTGATACTATGACCAGAACACAAAAATGCAACCAGGTCTCAAGTGGCTTTGTGTTCCACAGGCCTTAGAAAAATTCTCCTGGAGCACCCAAAGCACCAGAGTTAGCCTGAGTGCGGAAAGGGAAGGAGGAGAGAGCAGGCTTAATGGGATCAGAGACAAAGTATACAATGACAGCCCAGAGGAGTTTGCTTAAGAGGTGGGGGTATCAAGAACCCCCAAAGCATAACCGAACTACAGATTGATGTAAATGTTTATTATTTAAAATCACCAAAAACCACAACACGTGACACACGTAATTGTATGAGTATTAGTAAAATGATTTTATGATTTAGATTTCTTTTGACATCCTTTCCTTCCTAAATCAATTCTTTTTTTTTTTTTTTTAATAATTCCATCTGTCCCCAGCGAAACAACTCTGACCAGTTTCACTTTGTTTCTCCATTTGTCTTAATTCTTCAGCCCCAAACAGGAGGATCATTCCATATTCTAGTAATACCCTTACCTAATATTGTTTTCTCTAATAGTCATTTAATATTTAAAATCATGGAGATCACAATGCCTTGACTTCTTTTTAGCAGAGTCCTTTTAGGCTTGGTGGATCTGGGGGTAGAGAAAATTTGTCTCCTTAGAGAAATCTTCTCATTGGTACTTTCACAGACAAGAAATGTGGAGATTACTATTGTGTATAATTTGTAGTCACATCTTCAGGAATTCAAACTGTGAACTGCATGGAGAAGTTGGTGGACCAGCTTTTTCAGTCCTGGTGGCTATGAGGGGCAGAGAAACTTCCGAGAAGGAAGCAAGTGCTGAGCTTTAGTAAGGAGTTAAGTGGTTAATAGGAACTAAGTTTTTTTTTTTATTAGCTAATAAAACCTCTTAGTGTTTTTCATATTATATGGTTCCTTTAGGCTTTCTGCCCAATGCTTAAACACAGAAAAAGACAAAAACAACAACAAAAAGCTGGAGCCTAAATACCAATGCTGTCCCAGTCTTGTTTACTTTTTCATTTCCGCAGTTGTAAAAAAAAAAAAATTCCTCTGGTAGTTCAACTTTATCACACTGAAGGACCAGAGCAGAGTCTGAACACTCCAGTGTTCCTGCCTCCCTGTGAGAAGAAAAAGTATGCTCCATTTCAGAAAAAGGAGACCAAATGATGGATACATCAGGAAATTTTAAAACGAAAGCAGTGGTGGGGGAGGGAGAGCAGATATTGAGCTGAAACCCATCTCTGGAATCCTGAATGCAAATGATCTCTGTCCTTTTATTGCCGGTGGTGCTGTTCTCCCAGCAGAGCAGGATGTTCTTGTTTTTAATAATAGCCAGACCAGATGCTGACTTCTCCCCAGCAACATGCTGCATAAGTGAGAAGGCAAACAGCTGATTCCTGTTAAGATGAACACCAGGAGAATAAGCCAGAAAGTATGAGAATTCTCTGGAGGGTTTTGCTTTGTAAACCCCTGTTTGGCAAAGAGATCACAGAATCTGAGCTGAAAACAGTGTGTCCCCCTGTTCCCCCTGCACCCGTTCCTTGGCTGCGCTGCGTACTGGGGACCTTTGAGCCTCTCGTCTTTGCCATCCAGCCCTGTTGTAAGTTATCCAGGGAACCCGCTCTAGCTTTCCCAAGAGGGAAGTCACAAGTCTTAGGCCTTCGGACTTTCGTTGACTAGAAAACACTCATCAACAGGAGGAATTTATTTATTTACTTATTTATTTTTTATTTGCTCTTTGCCATAGAAAATAGTGAAATCCTGACCATAAGCACTATTTTAAAATGGCATCTTTGTTCCATCTTTTCCACGCTTGTGTTCCCAGTAAGATTCTATCACCTCTGTCAGAGGCACATTGTTGCTGCCTCATGCCTCCTTGGAAAGCTTCCCTGATGTCACTTCCAGAGAGCAGAAATGTCTTGGGGGTGGGGGAGTCTGCATAGAGTTACCCAGTCTTTTGGGGGCTTGGTACTCAAGCCAGAAGGCCAATGAGGGAGAGAGAAGGAAGGGATGATACGGGCAAGTGGGGAGCTCACTCCAATAAGAAGTTCCACGAAACCCCATTTGCTACCTTTCCTCTTCACTTCATTCTCCTAAGTACCCATCCTATCCCTAACCATCTGCCACTCCTTCCCCTGCAATGCAGAAAGGGCTCATTGCCCTTTTCTTACTATTTTCTTTCTCCCCAACTGCCCTTGAAGTTCATGTGGTCCTGATCTCACCAAGTTGAACATAATGGGAGAGAAAGGAATGAGGAACCAAGTGATTTTACTCCTTCCATCCTTAGGATGTCGCTGGAAATCATTGTTTTAATTTCCTTTTGGGAAAAAGTCAGATCTACCAAGAGCATAATGGCACATGCACTTTGCACTTTTCTTACTATTTCACATCTTATCTCCATCTTCCCAGCAACCTATGAAGAAGTTGATACTGTTTTTACCCCATTTTACTGATGGGAAACTGAGGTTCAGACTTGTCCCAGACTATATGGCTATTAGGACTCAAGCCCAGGTCTACTTGATCCTGAAGCTTGTGTTCCTAAACTACAACTCTGGACATGATCTCCTCTCACCTGCATGATAGAGGTTACAAGAATTAAATGAATTAGTGAGATTGCAAAGTGTTGAACACATAACAGATGTAAAATAGATGGTACTTATTATTATTACTCATAATTAAGATGATTATTTTAAAATGCACAAATAAAATTTTCAATTAGTTTGAATCACAATAGTACTGAAGCTCCAAGTAGAGCAATTTTTAAAAAATATTATTTTAACATTTTTAAAAATGTTGCTCTTTGAAAGTGATATTTTTCACTTTCAAACTTTTTTTTCCCATCGATCATCAATGCTAAGCTTGGCAATAGGTTTACTATCAGAATCTTCCTGAAGGCACACAGAGACATCATCTCACATAAAACATAAACAGAGACATATTGGCACATTCAGAACAGGAATGTTGACCCTACCCTGATCCCAGACTTAAATCTGTGGTTTCTTCCAGGGTTTCCATTTATTTTCACGTAAACTTTGCTACTGAGAAAAGTCTTACCGAACTTAATTTGTCATCTTTGGTCTCATCTAATAAGACAAATACCCAAACCAAGAAACTCCTCTCAACTTCAACTCTTCTTTCTCACAAATGGGCCTGGGGTCAATCTGCTGAAGGGGCACACCTGGTTCCTCCATTTTTGACATCACTAAGAGGCAGTGCAGTGTGGTGGAGAGAGCTGGCATGGGAGGCATTCGGCTGAGGAAATCTGACTGCTGCCTGGAAGGGAACTCCTGTGCTGGCAAGGCTTTTTGCCCACGTGCAGGGGCCGGAGGAGCTCAGGGCTGGGCCTCAGTGTTCCCAGCTCAACATCACTTACATCACTTTGAATGAATAGGTAGGTGTCTCCATGTGTATCTTAAAGCATTCAACAGATTATTTTCTTCCATACATTTTATGTGGAACTATCCCATTTTACTAAAAGTCTGGATAATGGAAATGACTGCTCTCCTGCCATCTTCTCTGCCTTCTTTTCTTTCTTCTCTCTGCAATATGCAAGAAGGCCACCACCATCAGAAAACACAGTGGGAAGCATTTCTATTCAGCTTAGTCCATCTCAGTAAGAGAGACTTTTGTCATGCCATTATTTATTTTAAGCAAGTTTGGGTGGCTAAAAACAGATTGCTGAAAACAGAGATTAAAAAGTTAGCCATTTGTTTGTAGAGAGAATTTAGGTAGTTTTGATTTCTGTTTATAGCCAATTTCATTTCCTATTTCTCATTTCCTAAAACACTCGTGTATTTGTAAGGTGCTTAGTATCTATATTTAGTCATATGAGCCTTTCATTCCTACCACATGTATAGGTAGTATGGTGTTTAAAAACCGGGTGATTTTCAATAGTCAAAATGGGAAAATCTGCTTTTCCATTTCCTCCTCTCTGGCATAGCAGCCATGCCGTCAACTCTATATTAAGGGGTTGAACAGTGTATTGAAAAGGAGACAGAAGGAGGTGACAAAAAGATGTGGGTTCCAGATCCTTAACCCCTACTTACTTGATGCATGACCTTGATCAAGCCACTTAACTGCTCCCAACCTTCTCCATAAATGTGTAGAGTAATCAGTTGCCTGCCAGATATTCTGTTGAGGAATCATGCCACTCTTACCTATACAGTTGGAATGACCTTTGGAATGGAGAAACCATCAGGAGTTTTAAGAAGCAGCTGGAATCTCTTGGTATCAGGAGAGAGAAGGCCCATTGTTTCTAGTGAAATTGGCATTTATGACCATTTTGTTGAGAATGAGGAAATGAAATCCCAGGGAGGTCAAGTCACTTAAATGAGATCATCCTGTAGATGGATGACTGGAAATCAAGGGTTAGGACAGTCCACTGCCAAACAGTTCCCACACTTGCTTACTAGGAGAGACATTTCCTTCCTTTAAAATAGTAGCATCTTCTGACTTCTGTTTTCATTAACCACTTATACGTATTTACTTTTCTAGTTTTCATGAACCTATTTCCACTTGTTGTAAACTTAGGCAAACCAATTCATTAAAAGTATCTTGTACTTTTGTAAATTAATTTCCAACTTGCTGATTCCACGATTACTCTAGCTTACCTCTTTAAATAAGACCTGCTATTTGTTACTTTATAAAAACGGGGATGAAGTTTGTCTACCAGGCCTGACTTGGTGAGACATTCAGATGAAGAATATTGGTGCCATTTCTTCCTGGACAAAGATGATCAATGACAAATGTTTCAAGCTGATTTTCCTTTTTTATTTTATTTATTTATTTATTTATTTATTTTTTATTTTTTAAAGAGAGAGGGACAGTGAGAGAGAGACAGAGAGAAACAATTTTTATTTAGTTTTTCATGTGGCTTTCATTGCTCTGACACTTCATTATGTACGTGGGTGCTGGGGTTTGAACTCCTGTACTCGCGCATGCCAGGCAAGCACCGTAACTGCTGAGCCACCACTCCAGCCCTGCTTTTCCTTTTTTAAACAAGAGGACTTTTCTCACTCAAGTCCCTTGACCTTCATGCTAAGGACAGATGTAGTGGCCTTGCAATGGAAAGGCCTTTGTAATTTTTCATGTTCTGGTCTACAGAGAAGGGACTTAATAAGATTAAAATGATGTCCTAGCCACCTAAACAAATGAAAGCAGCTAATCTTGAGAAAAAAAAAACCTTCTCATCTCAGTTTTACCTTTTATCTGCTTGCTATCTGAGTTATCTTTAACCAATCAATGTTTGTTCAATTTAAAAATAGGAAGGGTAACCCATGCTAACAGGGCAATGACAGCACACACAGGTAAAGTAGAGTGTAAAGTTGTAGACAAAACTTGCAATGCAATCAGGTGACTTCCCTGTTTAATGATAGACACCAGTGTGATTTGGCAAGTGTCCATCAGATGCAAGTGGTGAGACACATACTTTTACAGGGCAGAGGTGGAAGCTGAGAAGAGTGATTTGTACCTTTGTGCTTTATCTCTTGTTTGAGAAAATAGTTGTAATTTCTTTGCTTTTAAGTCCTCAGCTCTAGTTTGATCTTAAGTGAAAGGCGGCATTTAATTCTTTCAATGAATATTGATTGAACATCAGAGAAAAACAGAAATATACTCTCTTCTTGTACAGTGCAGAAGGTGCCTTAATGAAGATATGAACCAAGGGCATGGGGACACCAAGGAGACAGCAATTCCTGGGAAAGACAGGAAGATGACATTTGAATTGAATCCAAATGAGTAATTATGTGCTGTTCTGAGTCTTATACTGAACTAGTATCAGCTCCACCACCTCTCCCCTGTAGTACAAATACCCCCACCATGGAGCTCCTGAGGACTGCTCTGCAGAAATAAAAAAGAAAGCTGAAAGTGCCATTAGGCGCTGTGACAACATGAGCAAAAGGGATTCTGAAAGGGGTTGGAATGGTAGGGTGGGCCCAGCAGCGTCAGAATCTTCTGTGGGATGAAAGTCATATTTTGGGGAACCATATTCAATAGTAGAATTTAATAATTAAAAGCCAAAAGAAACATCTCTGTTATTAAAATATATAACATGAAAAATGAATGTGAATTTTTTTTTTAAGAGAGAGAGAAGGGGCAGTGAGAGGGAGAGAATGAATCAATTTTATTTAGTTTTTCATCTGGTTTTCATTGCTCTGACTCTTAGTTGTGCATGTGGTACCGGGGCTTGAACCTGGGTCCTCGCGCACGCCAGGCAAGCACTTCAAGTGCCGTGTAACTGCTGAGCCACTGCTCCAGCCCTGAATGTGAAATTGTAATGCTTAACAAGACAAGAGGATGTAGATACAACAAATATTGAGATGACAGCATATAATATCAAATTTCCAGTATAGAACATGGATATATTTTATCCAGTTTCTTGCACAGCATCTACTACCAAGTGAACTGGAGTATTGATGGGACAGTAAGGAATAATTGTTGCACATAGGAACCTTTAGTATTTAATAGAGAAGGGAGACGAATAAATGATTGGGGTAAGTCTACACTCTGAAAGATCACACATTCAAAGAGCTCCACTACAGGTATGCCTGTGACTAACCCTAAGATTTAAAAGCAGGACCTTGGGGTCTTTCCTTCCACACTCTGGACCTCTCCTTTGGAAGCCTACTTTGCCCCTAGAAGACTTCACAGGGACGTGTCCTTTCTCCCCAAGCTCATACTAGCTAACCATGACCTGTGGACCTCCTCTTTATTAGAATGAACCTGTCCTGACTCTCACCCTTGACGAAGTATAATTGCATAGAGAGGTTTTCTGGAATCAGTAAAACCTCACCTCCAAAGTTCCATTGACTACTGGGAGGACAGGGAGAGCCCTTGAGATGCAATTTTAGCCTCCCTCCTCTCCCATCCTGGGGAACTTCCCTTGAGATGCTGCTTTGGCCCCTCTCATCTCCCATCCTTGAGTTGCTCTGTTCTTGCAGGCTGTTCTCCGCTATCCAGCTGAAAGCCAAGCCTCATTCGCCTCTATCTTGCCAAGCAGATCCCTTCAAGTGGGGATCTGTGCCATTAGCCACAGTGGGTTAGAGTGAAAATGAGAGCGAGAGAGTTCTGGTTTTACCTGAGGCTCATTTTGGGGCCTTACATTTATTTCTGTTTCTGTGAGAGTCCATTTATTGATTAATGGAATCTTTATTAGCATTATTAGGACAAATAAAACACATGCATACACACATAAATCCATCTCTACCCCCTCCCAAACCACTGGCTGGTGAAATGAGTTCTATTTCCAGGCCTAACATCTTGCCAGTTTGTCATTCTCCTTCCTGGCCACATCAAGTTCCATCAGGTTTGAGTTTATTGGCTACACAGCGAAGTTTATGTTGTCACAGAAATTAGCCTTGATGGACAGGGATATGGCCAGGGGATCAGGAGAATTCGGCAGTCTCATGATGTTGGCATGGCTGAGATGGTAGGGTGCCTGGAGCCCTCTCCAAGAAAAATCAAAGCTGGCTCTTTGCAGCAGCAAACGAGTGCAACAAGACCCTCCTGAGGGACAGGAGCCTGGACGTGATTGTGAGCCGTCCAGTTCCCATTCCATCCATCCACCCGCCCTCCTTCCTCCCCAGCCCCCTGGTGCCAAAAATCCTTCCCTGTGCAATGGAGGCAGGATCAGGAGGCCTGAGGTTAAGCCGCTCTCTTCTACATTTCATGGTTTGCTTTCGTAGGTTCTTGGCTGTTTGACAACGCTGGATAATAATTCAATATTTTTTACTGAAATACTTGACCTTATTGTTAGTTTTTGTGACAAGGGGAATTTAAAGGAGCTGCAAAAATGCAAGCAAGTGTGGCTGAAAAAGGCCAGGGTATGCCACTGAGTAGTGAACAGTTTCTTTTTCTGACATCTATAAAACTTAGGTGAAAACAGGTCAACATTGATCTTGGCAAAAGGGAAAGCCAGTTCTATTGTTAGCAAATGAGCTTCAGATATAAATGCAAGTCTGGTTCAATCAAAACCACGTTTGATTTTAGACACTAGTGATGTGCTTTCTATAAAAAAATATCAAGAGTATTTATATAGACACACAAAGTAAAAATATTCTTTGGCCAAAATGATCATTTTCTAAATATCAGGTCAACTTGTTGAAGATGGGACTCCTTTTATTTTCTTTTTCGATTTGTATGGTGCATGGTCCCTGAATCCTCTCTTCTATTTATTTTGAACTGGCAAGCTATTGGAGATAAATCATATATTAAGAGAAATCCTCCATTGCCTTATGTAGGGACTTATTGCAGACTGCTAGCTAATGGTTGAGAAAGGAATGAAGTTATAGGATTCAGATATATAGCTCCTCAGATTTGGCCTGAGTCTTACAGTCATTTTTATGCACTCCCCTCAAGAGTCTCACATGAGCTCCGGAGGAGGAACTGAAGAGAAGTTCAGTTACTTGCCAAATCCACCTCATGGAGGGTCAGTTAATTTTAGCCTACTGGGCAGCTTGCTGATCTTGTTTTCTCTGTGACCTGGGATTGTCCAAAGGAAGTCCTTGCCCTGCTAGGAATTGGAGCCATTGTAGAATGTCACAACTGTACCTTCTCCCACAACTTCCCTTTAGCAAATGGGAGAATAAGACACGAGTGAGGCGCGTGCTATCAGGTAGGATTCTAGAGGGTGTTTTACTTTTTCTTGGGAGACTTTCTTAAAAATTGAGGTGAAATTCATATAACAAACTTAACCATTTTAAAGTGAAGGATTCAGGGGCACTTAGTGCACATTTAACGTTGTACAACCATCACCTTTGTCTAGTTCCAAAACATTTTCATCACCCCAGACAGAAACCCTGTATGCAAGAAGCAGTTGCACCCATATATTTTTTTTTGAACTGGGGATTAAACCCAGGACTTCTTAACCACCGAGCCACATCCCCAGCCCTTTTTAATTTTTATTTTGACATCAGGTCACACTAAGTTGCTTAGGGCCTCGCTAAGTTGCAGAGGCTGACTTTGATCTCAGTATTCCTCCTGCCTCCGCCTCCCAAATTGCTGGGATTACAGGTGTGCCTCACCACGACCGGCTACCACATTCATTTTTTAACACAAATTTAAATGCCTTATTAGGTTTTCTAAATTTTAAAAAATGTGCAATTACATTTCCTGATAGGACCGAGAGGGGAGAGGGAGTATTTCTTGTGGAGGTCCTGAGCAGGAGCTGGGGTAAGAGGTGTGTACATGTGTGTGTGTGTGTGTGTGTGTGTGTGTAGAGAAACAACCTGGAATCTCAAGGTCACACCGATTCAGCCATACTGGACCGGAGGGCCCCATCTGTTAGGGTAACTGCTCTTTCTGGGGCAGATTTTTGGTATCCTGCTGAGGTGATGATCCCTTTAAAATTCTCTGCATTCTCAATCCGGCATCCACCTCACTGTGGAGGAGACTTCTCACTTCTCTAATTTGCGTTGGTAGCCATCCAAGTCTGGCACCAGGCTGTCCCCACTTGCGAAGCAGAGAGATAGTGTAGACTCATTCAGGTCTAGAAAGAGAGCTCTCCCCAGGATGCTAACTGCAGCTGTCTCCTTTAATATACATCACCCCGTCTGATAATCATTTTCAAATGGAAACAATAATAAAAGCTTTCCTCTATTTTGCTTCCAAGTGTCAACATATCTACACACATATATAGATATATATGTGAATTGCCTGAAGGAAAGAAAAGAAGTTTGGTGAGCATTTGGGTATGTGGGGGAAGATTTATATGGTGCATGCTCCTTGCATTCTCTCTTCTATTTATTTTGAATTGGCAAGGGCTCTTGGAGATAAAATCATATCTCCAACAAGCCTTTGATTGCTTTTCGGACACTCTATGGGTCTGTGGCACGTGGAGCACAACTGGGTCAGAGACAACTGTTTTTAAGCCTAATCTGGACAGGGTCATTAGGTGGTCTCTTTGTCTCTGGTTTCTTGTTGACCTAAGGGTTGCTCCTAAGCTGTGACTGAGAAGGAGTGGGGAACCCAGAACCCAGTACTGGCTGCTGAACATATGTGACTAGACCCTGAAAGAAAAATACCAAGTCTATGACCCTAGTGGGAGGGGGAGTCTGACTCCCACCTTGAGGCACACTTGGGTGGGGGTTATACAGAGTCTCAGATGTCATTGTGACCCCTCCTTGTGGAGTATTTGTTTCTATTGAAGAGATTGGGATGGATGTGGCAAAGTTAAGTAATTTAATAGGTAAGTAATTTCAATTTTTTTTATATTTAAATATAGATGAATAAATGACAAAATACAGTATAGAATCCATAAGAGTTGTAAAGTTAAAACAGGACTTTGGAGAAACCTTCTACTCATAGAGATCGTTTTAGGCCATATTCAGGTCAACCAATCCCAGAGTTACAGCTCTTAGGAGGTTGTAGTAGAAGTAATTGAAAAGTCCTGTCAATGTTCAGAGCATTTCCCCAGAGGCCTAAGGAGTGACTGGGTCTTGCAGAATTTTTCCCTCATACCTTGTCCTTTCACTCATCCAAGTCTATCCCCACCCTTAAACCTTCAGTTCCCTCCTGTGGAAGGATTTCCATACCTTTCTGTCCCAAATGCTCATTGATAGTATCTGTGGCTTGTACTGTGAACTTGGCCCTCTGATCCTCTTGATTCTACTTTAGTTATCCATTGCTGGCTAACAAATTGTGCTACAACTTAGTGGTTTAGAATCACAGCCATTTTGTTGCTCACAAATCAATTGTGTGGGTCTGGACTTCAGGCAGGGCTCAGCAGGGTGGTTCTGCTCCACAGGGGATCCACTGATGTAGTTCACTTGGCTGCATTCAGTTGGGGCTGGGCTGGAAAGTCCAAGAAGGCTTCTTTTGTGTGTCTAGTTTCCTGGGAGTCCATGCGGCCTTTCCCTTTCCCCACATGGCTGGACTGTGCTTCCTCACAGCATAGTGATTCTAGAGTAGTCAGAATTCTTCCATGGCACAGATTTCAAAGAGGCAGAAAAGCAGGAGCTGTAGATCTTCCAAAGTCCACCTTGGAAGAGGGTCACTCCCACTGTGTTCTGTTGGCCAAATGCAGTCACGGGAGCCAGTGAAGAATCAAGGGGGAGGGGAAACAGAATGTTCATTCTTTTTAAACCACCACATGTGGTTGAAATTCACCTCATCTGATTTTGAAACTCATGGTCTTAACTATTTGCAGTGATTCCTCCTACATATCACAGTTCTCAGTAATTCCACTCAGTGCTGATTGCATGAGGCTTGGTAAACATTTGGTGATTATTTCAGGATTCCAGCATCAGTAACAAGTGTGTAAGGGAAAGAGATTTTTGAGCATGAGGCATCTTTCCACAGGCAGACACAAAACACAAAACACAAAAGTGTGGGGCCAGTGTTCCCTGGAGGTATCTTTGCTGGTTATCATCTTACTAGCCCTCATGTCCTCATATGCACAGTAGATATAGTGGTTTTCAGGACATTTTTTTCCTAAGAGATAAATAAAATAGTCTTTATAAAGGGTCTTGCATGGTGCTTCTCATGGGTTAAGTTATACTTACAGTAAATATATCAACTTCTTTTTTTCCAAAATATTAGAAAAGGGATGTTAGAAGCCTTTAAATCCAATTCGTGAATGACCATACCAAGGCCTGGTGATATCAGAATGATTTGCCCAAACTTAAGCAACATGTTGGTGGATCCATATTTCTTCCTCCTGTTCCATAGACATTAAAGTCTCTCAAAGATACAATGTAGTTTTTTTCATAGCCACACTGTAGCTCATCTTATTCTTGGGGCATACTCCATGTGACTCTAAAGAACACAGGGTGACAAGAAGCAAAAATACTAACTTAAGAAACAAAGCAAAACATTACAAAATAAAATCAACTAAAATATCAATAAATTTCAACATGAAAATCTCTGAATAAAACCATCTACTTAAATTACATTAGTAAGTCTTTGTCCCTCTGTTTATATCAGTTTCTGTTTCATTTCAAAAACTTTTTCAAAGATCTGAGTTCAGAAAATAAAATACAAGAAGCCTCCTTCCTGACTGTGTCCTCCTCTGGCCAGTTCTACTCCAGACAACTTTTATATGTGTCCAACTTTGAATCTTTCTTATCAACAGGTAGCAGTGGAACCACATGGGTTCACTGACAAAGGGCCAAGGCACTTCAGTCAATTGAATTCAGGTTTTCAGATGGACTGATTGGGAGGCTGGATCTCATGAGATATTGTATCACGGCCTTCTTATCTCTCAAGGCCAATAAATCACCCCAAAACTTAGTGATGCAAGAGAACAATATTTTATTATGCTCACAATTCTATGGGTCAGGTATTTGAACAGGCACAAAAGGAATAGCTGGGCTCCACTCTATAAATGTTCATGACCTCAGCTGGGAAGACTCCACAAGGCACAGGGAGCCTTGAAAGGTTGAGACTAGCCCCTTCGAGGTGTCTCCTGGCATGCCAGGATGGTTACGGGATAGTCCTACTTGAGACTACCTCCTGGAAGCTTCTGCCTGGCCTCTCCAGGGCAGTGGTCTCAGGGAGGGTTATTAGACTTCTGGCATGGGGCTTGGGCATCTAGAGCAGGTATCTCTGCACACCCCATGGGAACATTATGGCCTTTCATGACCACCTCAGAAGGCACATATTCTTGTTTTCTCCATACTGGATTGGTCCAAGAAGTCACATGCCCATCCATATTCTAGAGAGGGCCCCACCTCTGAAGGGGGGGGCGTGTCAAAGAATTTACCAGCATGTTGTTGCGCTGTCTCACACAGTGAATGCTGGGAGAGTCCAACGCTTCTCAAAGGGCTTTGGTGATGCTTTAAGGGTAGAGAGAGAGTCTGAGAGATGAGATTTGGACATTGATGGATTAATCTCTAGGTTTGCTTGATTTTCATTTGTTACACCTGCAATCTAGGGGCCACTGACACCTGCTTTTTTAACTGGAGTGAGGCTGCCCCAGCAAACACCATGAGGCCCCTCACCCAGGAGCCTGTGTGGGACTGAACTAGACTTTGCATTTTTTTTTTCTACCAACAGCAGAAGAAAAGCAGTGCAGGGAAATCTCCCCAGAAGAGAACTGAGGGATGAGCTGTCTGATTCTGTGGAGGTGGTTGGGCCCCACCCTCTAGCCTTCCCCCACCTGTGTACATACCCAGAAGGAACATCGTTTGTATTGAATCCAAAGTGGAGGCTTTGAAGCCTTCAGAGATCTTCAGAGCAAAGTGCTGGGTGAGGTCAGGGCATTCAGGAGACTGAATGGAGGGAGGGAGGCTGGGTGTGCGCCAGTTGGGCTGTTTTTGGGGCTGCAGCAGTTAGAGTAATGCCCCACGTACAGCTGTGCAGCCCCAGCAGCAGCATGGTCAGGGGTCAGAAATGTGAATCACTCTCTGCCCCCACCTCCTTATGCTCTTGGAGTAGCTCTTGGGTGTGGGGAGGGAAGGATTAGAGGGTTCAGAGCTTGCTCTGCTCTGGGGAGTGTGTGAGGTACTTTGTATCATTAATTTGTCTCATTAAATCCTCAAAAAGTTCTTATAAGGTAGGCAAACCTATTTCCCAGGTAAGAAACCAAGGCTCAGAAAGTTTCACTATCTTGTCTAAGGTCACACAATACGTAAGACAGAATTCCAAATGGGAAGGTTGCATTTGCATTTCCAAAATTGTACGGCCATGAGATAAGGAAGCCATCCGCATCTTTTTCCACACTTTTTCTTTTAAACCACAAGATTTCCATCACCAGACTTCTTGATTCTTGCAAAACCTAGTCCCTTCATAGTTAGGACTAAAAGGAGTTTTCTGCAAAGTATATGTGAAGAAATAATGCCTAAGACCTGTGCTGTCTGATACTATAGCTTCTGGTCACATGTGACAGCACAACTCTAAATAAAACTTAACAAAATTCAATAAAATTTCACATGTGGTTCCCCAATCACACTACATACATTTCAAGAGCTCCTTTAGCCAACTGTGGCTGGTGGCCCCTGGATTCGATGGCATAGATGTAGAGTGTTTCCATCATTGTAGTAAGCTCCATTGGACAGTGCTGCTGTACAGAGTAAGTATAGAATTAGACTTTTATAATCAGTACTGTTGCTAGTTTAATTAATAGTTTTAGCGGTACTTGAGGTATTTATTTTTCTAAGTCTTTCTCACAGGTAAAATAATAGACTATATTTTTATAGTACTTTATAGTTTGTAAACTATAAAGCATTCACATACTTGATCTTTTAATGCAGCAGCTTTAAAGTCAGGTAGGTAATGATGTTACCAAAGGTAACAAAGGTTCTGAGAGGTTAAGCAGCTTGGCCAAGGTCCTATAAACAGCAAGTGGGAGAACCAGGATTACAACACAGGTTCTCCCCCTGTGCAATTTCCAAAGGAAGAATTTGTGTATATGATGCCTGAAATTATCCTCAGGCAAAATTATTAAATCAAAAGTAATTTATCATAACTAGGTGTGATGGAGAATACATACGCATGAAAAGGTAACCAACAATGCCCAGTCAGGCATGGCATATGCCAAGTTAATACATAAAGACTAATTTCTTCATGTGTATATTTCATATGAAATATGTGCCATGCACTATTATAGATACGGCAGGTAACAAAGCAGATAAATAGTAAACTCATAATAAAATGAGATAACATCAAGTTGTAGTAAGGGCTTTGCATAAACAAAAAGCAAAAGAAGAAGGAGGAGTGGGTGGGGATACTGTTTTAGATAGGGTTGAAAGGAAAGAAGGGTGTGTGTGTGTGTGTGTGTGCACGCACGCGTGCACATATGTGGATGGAATTGAGGCCTCCTGCTTGCTAGGCTAGTGCCTACCTACTAATCTAACCCTCAGCACAGAATGAGGATATATTTGAATAGAAACCTGAAGGAAGTGAGAGAATGAGCTATAACTCCAGGCAATACTATGCCAAACAACCGGAGCCATAAACATAAAGGCCCTGGGGCAGCCACAGCTTTGCTTTCCTTCTTCATTAATACAAATTAATCTTGTATTCTTTATCTGATTATATATTTATTTGTTTCCCTATTTACAATACCCAGCCTTGGCTCTGGAAATAATGGGGACGTTTATGTGCCAAGAATACAGCTAGAAAGTAGGGAAGCAAGTGGTAAGACATGAAGTTGGGAAGGAGACAAAGGCCAGACCGCAGAGGTGCAGGACGGTGAAGGTCTTTGGATTTTATTCTGAGGTGACTGGAGAAGTCAGAGTGGTGGTAGATCGAGGGCATGGGTTACCTTAGGTTTGTTATATAATTTGTAATTCAAACATTTTCAACACTTCAGAAAAATTGAAAGAATTTTACAATAAATACTCTACACTTAAATTATTCATCAATTAACATTTTACCAAATGTTCTCTCTCTCTCTCTCTCTCTCTCTTAAGAGAAAGGGACAGTGAGAGAGAGAGAAAGTATCAATTTTATTTAGTTTTTTCATGTGGCTTTCGTTGCTCTGATACTTTTTTGTGTACGTGGTGCTGGGGTTTGAATCTGTGTACTGGCGCATGCTAGGCAAGCACTTTAACCGCTGTGCCATTGCTCCAGCCCCAAACTCTTTCTCTTTATGTGTGTGTGTGTATATATATTTTTCTCAACCATTTTAAAGTAACTTGCAGATATTATAACTCTTAGCACCTAAATATTCATCATATATATCCAAAATATGATGATCTCATCCAAGAAACTTCAATAAAACATTATTTACTACTAAATATTAAAGTACTAGATTAATATAGAAAATAATATGAAATATACTAAATAGTAATTGATAAATTTCTCAAATTGTGCCAAGAATATTGTTTGTAGCAATTTAACAAAAATTG
>PVKS010000658.1:121758-178979 GCA_004027875.1 Aplodontia rufa | reverse complement strand
TTTATTGATTTGCCTCATTTCTCTCCTTTTTTTGGTTAGATTCGCTAGGGGCCTATCTATCTTGTTTATTTTTTCAAAGTACCAGCTTTTTGTTTCATCAATTCTTTTTATTGTTTTTTTGTTTTCAATTTCATTGATTTCGGCTCTGATCTTGATTATTTCCTTCCTTCTGCTGGGTTTGGGGTTAGCTTGTTCTTTCTTTTGGAGGGCTTTGAGATGAAGTCTAAGCTTGTTTATTCGGGATCTCTCTTCATTTTTAATGTGGGCGCTCAATGCTATGAATTTTCCCCTTAGGAAAGCTTTCATGCTGTCCCAAAGGTTTCGATATGTTGTGTCTTCATTTTCGTTCTCTTCCAAGAATTTGTGGATTACTTCTTTCATGTCTTCTTGGATCCATTCCTCATTTAATAGGGTATTATTCAATCTCCAATAATATATGAAACATCTGCATTTTCAACAAGTCCTAGGGGATTGGGGTGCTAGATGTTCATTGATCAAACTTTAAAAAAAATCATGATTTAAATGATACTCATAGAAGTTACCATATCCCAATGTATATTTCTCATTATAGTCATTGTTTATTATTACCATCATTATTTGCATAACCCTATCTTCCCCACTAGAATAAAATCTCTGTAAATAAAAACAATATCCTGTACCCTCTGAATTCCCAAGGGCTTCAATCTTACAGTCAGCCCTCTAAATATCTACTGAGTGAATCAATATATAAAAGCATTGTTTTAACGTGTAAATAAGCTCCTAATTCCAAACTACTGACTGACCAAGAACATCTTTCAGAGTTTGGAAAGTCATTAGTAAATTGAAAATGGCCAGCAACTGCTTTTCTAATTAAGAAAGTAGTTAATTTTGTAGAGATTTGAACTTAGAAAAATCACCTCAACTATTTCCACAAATTGTTTCTATGAAAAGTGCTAAATAGTCAAACTCTAGCAAAGTGTCCAAATGAAGAAACATCTCTGATGTTTTGAGAGAAAGGATAGGAAACATTGAACTTTAAAAAAAAGATATATGTACTATAAGGTATTCATTTCTCATTCACTGGAGATGATGATTTTTAGGTGAGTGAAATGTCAGCACTTTTCATATTTTTAGTCTCCAAGATGATAAATTTTAGGCATCCTCTGCTGTGTGACCATCTGCCTCTTGTGCACAAGATAGCTAGGATTGGTGGGTCTGGCTCAGACACAGACATTGATGCTATCCCTGATCTCAAGTGGTCTCTCTGGTCCTGAGATGGTTTCTTGAGTGGTGAATTCATATTTTCTCACCCAAAGAAACTGTGAAATGTTAAAGGAATCTTGTGGGGGAGAAAGATACAGTAGAATTGGACTGCATGGGCACCGTTCCAGTGCTGCCAGAGGGAAATAGATTATTAAATTGTGAGCTCATCAAGACTCCATCAGAATTCAATTAATTGGCATGTCCAGATGAAAGGAGCTTATTAGAAATTGGTTAGGTAATCATAGGTTCTCTCTCTTAGTGCATTGTATAAATAGACATTAGTTGTGGCTTATTTAAGAAGACAACATTGAAAAAAATCATGTTTCTAATACTAAATATGTTCACTATAAATGGTGGGCCTTGATTTTAGCATGTAGGAAGCAGAGGATTATTTCAGGGCAAATTTGTTTTTAAATTAATTAATAAAAGCTCTATTTTGGTATAACTGATAAATAATAAATTGTGTGCTCTTAAAGTGTACAGTTCGATGAGTCTTATGTATGAAGGAAACCATCACCAAAGTCAAAATAATGGACATATCTGCCTCCCCCAACAGTGCTCCATTCTCCCTCCTAATTCTTCCTGAACATCCCATCTGCCCTCACTACCCAGGAAGCTACTGATCTTCATTCTGTCTCTATAGATTATTTTATATTTTCTAGATTTTTGCAAAAATTAAATCATATGGTGTATACTTCTTTTTATGGTTTCTTTCACTCAGTATACTTATATTGAGATTCACTCATAGAGTTTATCAACAATTCATTTGTTTTTGTTTCTGAGTAATTGTATTAGTCAGAATTCTCCAGAAAGTCTGGAGATTTACTGTGATGAGTTGGTTCACAAGATTATGCAGGTTGACAAGTCCCAAGATCTGCATTCAGAAAGCTAGAGATTCAGGAGAGACCTTGGTGTGGTTCCAGCCCAAATGTTGGCAGCCTTGAGACCTAGGAAGAACTGTTGCTGCACTGAGTTTGACAGCAGGAAAAAGCCCACTTCTCAGTTCAAAGCAGCCAGGCAGAGAGAGTTCCCCTTTACTTGCAGGCTTTTTGTCTGTTCAGGTCTTGGACCTATTGGCTAATGCCCATTCACATTCACAATCTGCTCTACTTTGGTGTACCAGTTCAAATGCTATTCTCATCTAAAACACCTCACAGACACACCCATCATGTCTGAGCAAGTGTCTGTGCACCCCATGGTTCAGTCAAGTTGACACCTAATTAACTATCACAAGTCTGCACTTTGCCAAGTTGGCATCCCTATAGATCTCTTTTAGGTCCTACTCAGTCTGTAAATACAGAAAATGACAAGGTTGTAATTATAATTGAAATGATACAACTGAAAATTCAATCATCTCACCCCCAGAAGAAGATGTAAAATCTTTGAGTGGTTTACTTTTCCCCTGAGATATCATAACTTAAATACTAGAATGTAAAATTCAGCAACACTGAAGTACTGTGATATGAAGTTAATACATCTCATATTATAGGATAAAGAACCAAGAGGGAAGAAAACAAAAGTATTTCTCTCTCTCTCTCACACGCACACACACACGTATTCACAACCAAGTAAGGAGGAAATACCCATGACAATTTTGGTCCTCAGTTTTGTAACAGTCATGTGGTTGCAGATGGTGTTTGCAACTACCACCTTTCCCCATTCCATATGCCTCCAGCAAGCACCTCAGCTGTTTGTGGTTCTCTTCCTGGTGGGGTGATTCAGACCTTCATTTCTGAAGGGTCTGGGTCATTCAGCAGTCACGGCTGGGTTGGATTATTGTAATTTTCCATTAGTTTCTATCACAGGGTGTGTTGGTGATAAAAGACTCCATAAGGCATCTCCTGGTTTTCAGTCATGTTTTTCTTGCTTCCGTTATGGAGTGGCAGCCCAATTTCCCTTTTATACCCAGGATCTTTCACCCTGGTCAGTGCAATAACTCTTTCTTTGACTGTTAACTCAGAAGCAAGAAGAGTCCGGAGTGACTGAATGGCAGTGTTAGCGTCCAGTTCAGTGGAATAATATGCCCTAGTGGAAATATTCTTCCTTCTGGAACCAAGGTCTCTGGGCCGGCAGAGCATAATTTGTAGAAACAGAAAGCAAAAATGTTGCTAGTAAGTTGCTGAGGCTGGTAAGTAAATGTTGCCACTTCTATTTCCACCCTTTTGTTTCTGGACCCATGATTCCTAGCTATTGGAGAAACAGCATCAAGAATTAGATGCTCATTCAGACTACATACCGAGCCTACTGGAAAAATTTGCTCCTAGGTATTATCACCTATCTGGCAATATAACTTTGTCTCCAAAAGACTATTCCACAGTTGTATCAAACTAGCTCCTTCAGGCTGGTGGGTTGCTGCACTTTAGCTGTGAAATCAGCTCCTGATCAGCAGCAAAGCTGTGTGGAATAACATAATAGTGGATAAGGTATTCTAGGAGTCCACAGATATAGTTTTGGTGGAAATGTTGAAGTAGGGAAAGTAAATTCACATTTAGGGTGAGTGTTTATTCTAGTAAGGAGAAGATGCGATGCTGCCCACTTTGTTGATGGAAACAGTCTGCCTTATTCAGCATGGGCTTCTATAACAAGATACCCTAGACTTTGTAACTCATAAACAACAAAAAATTATTTCTCCAAATTTTAGAGGCTCTGGAGCCCAAGATCAAGGTGCTAACAGATTCAGTGTCTGGTAAAGGCCAGTTCCTAAAGGCCCTCTTAATACCATCATCTTGGGTTTGGGTTTAAACATATGAATTTTTGGGAACACATATATTCAGACCATGGCATAGTCCCATGTGATCCAGCCTGTCACCAGACAGAAGACTGGTCACCCTGGGAAATGGTGCCCATCAGGGGCCCAGTATTGGTTTATTCTGCTGGAAGATTGGACACTAAGTCATGACTGTAGCCAGGTCAAGCTTGGAAAGCCAGTGGTGCAGATGTACTTTAATGACAGAGATTATAGCATACAGTGTACACTCTTTATTTTGGTTTAGTTTCTTCCATTCAGTGTAATTATTTTGAGGTTCATTCATATTGTAGAGTTTATCAGTAATTAATTCCTTTTATTTTTGAGTAGTTGTATGCTACTCAGAAATGAAATGGAATGAAAGCCAGTTTTCTTGGGGCCACACATGACCTCCATCCCTGCCACCATGGCCCCTTCATTCATGAGATCATTAGGTGTTGATAGATGGGGCAAGAGGCACATTGGTAGCCATAGCATAGGCCAACCTAGTCTATTAATTCAAACACACTCACAGGTACACCCAGAAATAATGTCTTACCAGCTACCTGGGCATCCGTTATCCAGTCAAATTGGCATGTAAAATTAATCATCACCGGGAGTCTTCAGTTTTTATCAGGTTTAGAACAATTTTGCTCATTCTATTGTTGCTTCACATAGTTTTTTCCTCTACTCTTCCTCCATTCAGGGACTACTTCATGCTTTCCCAGAGCTTATTGATACTATGTTTGTTTATTTTTATTATAATGATCAAACATACGAATTGTACAAATCAATTTATTTCAGTGCAGCATTTCAACACATGCACTATGCTCATTCAAAAAAATTTCACTTTCTCTTGCTGTTTCATTTTGAATGGTTTCTATTCAATTTTTTTATTTCAAGTTCACTAAACCTTTTCTTCTGTAATGTTTGACACTAACCCTATCCACTGTGTCTTTTGTATCAGATGTTGAAGTATGTATCTATGGCATTCAATTTGGGTCTTTTTAGATCTATGATTATCTATTTAATATTTTGAATATATGGAATATGCTTATAAGAATTGTTTTAACGCCTTGTCTGTCACTGATGACATTGGTGTCAATTCTGTTTTGGTTTTGATGCACATCGTTGGTTGTGTTTTCCTGTCTTAACTTTTTATTGGCTGTAAGATGTGAATTTTACCTTGTTGAGCACTGGATTTTTTGTATTATTAATATTCTCAAGCTTTGTTTATAAGCATGAAGTTGCTTAATTGTTGGGGTCTTTTGAGGGACAGAGCAGCATTCAGTTGATTTAGGTGAGGGCTAATTATTCCATGGTGTTGGTGAAAGTCCCTTTTGTGTACCTTGTCTAGTGTTCTGCAAATCATGAGGTATTCCTGTCCAGCTGGTGGGAACAGGTACACCCTGAGTAAGTGTTGGGCACCATTACCTTTAGTCTTTTGGGGTGTCCTTTCCCTGGACTCCCAGATAGTTTCTCCATACCCATTCACTGGTAAGGACTCAGATGAATACTTAGGGGAGACCCAGGGCAGATATCTGGAGCTATGTGTCACTCTCTTCTCTCAAATCCAGTCTTCCAAAATCTAGCTGTCTGGGTCTCCCTACACTCACAGCTCTGTCTCTGTCTCAGGTAGTCTGTTGGCGTCTGTTTTATTCTCTGTCCCTAGGCTGTGAAACTCTCCTAAGATAGTAAGCTGGAGAAATCATAGGTTTCTTTCTATTTATTTCCTTTCTTTTAGTGATCACTGTCCTTTTTGCTTTATATCCTGTTTCTCGAAAACCAATATCTCGTGTATCTGTCAATTTTTTTTGGTTGCTTTAAGTGGGAGTGTAAATCTGGTCCTTGATGGCCAAGGTTGGCCAGCAGGAGAGTCTTTGTGGAGTGTTTTGAAACACAAGCTTGTTTCATCAGTATTGTGACCAAGCCTGGAGACTAAATTACATGCAGCTCCTAAAGGGACCTTTTCTTCTCCCAACATAGTATTCCATTAATTTGTTACTTTTATCATTTGACATTCACAATTATACTGATATTTTCTTGCCCTAATTAAATCAATTTGCTTTTTAGCAGGGTGCCAATTGAATGGATTCTATTTCTAAGTGAGAAGATATTGTGGCCATTCTGAGAAGGAGAAAATTGCTCTTTTGGAAGAATATCAGTGTTTCAGTTCTATTTAATACGAGGGAGTGAAAATCTATTTAGCTGTACTGGTATGACTTGAAAGAGTTACCCTGTCATTAGAGAGTGGGTAGCTACCCACTGTTAACCAACCCTGGATTTGTCTGCCTTGGCCTTTCCTAGATTTTTCCCTTTGTTTCTTAAAAGATAAAATGTTATTTTATGAAATGTTTGTATTGTTAGAATGATAAAAGAGAAAAAGCATCAAAGCTGGATTCTACACCCACTTCTCCACCAATTAACCAGGTAACCTTGGGCAAATCAATGAACTGCTCCAGGCCTCACATTCATGAGCTGTAAAATGAGACTGACCACTAATTTCTAACATCTTCCTCAATGCAGACATTCTGGGCTGTATCAATAGCTTTTCAACCCAAGATATGGAGTACAAATTTTGAAGGACATGTAACAACAACATAAGTCCTTCAATATAGCCATGAACATGTACTAATTCCTTAGATGAAGATGAAAGTCACCTAAAGCTTTGAGACACACTGAATGATTAAAAACAGGTAGAAAAACCAATAGAGAAAACTTCTCCATCAAAATTAAGGTGCAGTTAGATAACTGATAAAAAAGACTAACTGGAATTTATAAGCTAGTGTTATGAATTTTTTATGTACATGATTTTAGAATGGCAAAACTCACCTATTAATGTCACTGATATGGGACAGGCCCCTCCTGCATCTCTCTCTCTCTCTCTCTTTTAAGAGAAAGGGACAGTGAGAGAGAGAGAGAGAGAGAGAAAGAGAATCAACTTTATTTAGTTTTTCATGTGGCTTTCATTGCTCAGACACTTGATTGTATACGTGGTGCTGGGGTTTGAATTTGCATTCTTGTGCAAACCAGGCAAGCACCATAACCGCTGAGCCATCTCTCCATCCCCCTGCATCTCTCTTTTTTTAAGTTTACAGTTTAATTAAAGTATACCATGCAAACAGTAAAGTACACTAGTCCTAAGTGTACAGATTGAAAAAAAATTTATATATGTACACACCCACACAGCCCTCACCCTAAATAAGAGGCCAAAAAGAAGTTTGTGAAACATTACCTCACGATGTTCCTTTCCTGGTCAGTTCCTACTCACTCCTCCTCCTCTTTCCCTTGCCAGAGGAAACCATTCTTCTGAGGTCTTTCAATAGTGACCTTGAACTTTACATGAATGTAATTATACAGCGCATACTGTTTGGTTGGGCTTTGCTCACTGAACGTAATCAAGTTATGTTTATGATTGGTGTGTTCTTTTAGTATTTTCTTCCTTTCTTTTTTTTGCTAGTGTTGGGGATTGAATCCAGGGTCTTCATACTAGGAAAATGCTCTACTACTGAACTACATTCCCAGCTCTCTTTTTTCTTTTTCTTAAAAAAAATGCTGTTTAGAATGGAAAATATCAATAATACAGGTAAAAATAAATACTGGAGAGGATGTGGGGAAAAGAATATACTCATATATTGTTGGTGAGACTGCAAATTGGTACAACTGCTCTGGAAAGCAGTATGGAGATTCCTCAAAAAATTCAAAATGGGATCACCATTTGCCCTAGTTATCTCACTCCTTGTCATGTATCCAAAGGATATAAAATCAGCATATTGTAGTGATGCTGCCACATCAGTATTTATAGCAGCATAACTCACAATAGCTAACCTGTGGAGCCAACCTAGATGCCCTTCAACAGATGAATGGATAAAGAAAAGTTGTTATATATACACAACAGAGTATTACTCAGCCATAAAGAAGGATGACTTTATGACATTTGTTGGGATGGATCAGGAGACTATCATGCTAAGTGAAATTAGCCAGTCCCCAAAAGCCAAAGGTTAAATGTTTTCATTGATAGTGGAAGCTAATCCAAAATAAGAGATGGGGGGGGGGTGGGGAAGAATAGAAGTAAGATCAGTGGAGTAGACAAAGGGGAATGAAGGGAAGGGAGGAGAGACAGGATTAGGAAAAATTGTGGAATTAATCTGACATGATATTGCTATGTATGTGTATGAATATGCCACAATGAACCTCACCATTGTGTGCATCCACAAGAATTACAAACAAAACAAAACAAAACAAAAAACTACGGGTAAATGGCAGAAAGATCAGTATAGTAGAGGGAAGGGTCCAGAGGTGGGGAGAGGGGAGAGACAGGGAAGAACTGGAAACCGAACAAGAACAAGTTATATTCCATGCTTTTATGTCAAAATGGATTCTACTATCATGTATAAACTAAAAAGAACCTATAAAATACCGTTTAAAAAAGAAAACTGCATCATTAAAAATTGACATTTAGTGTCCCATTTTGTGAATATACCACAGTTTATTTACCTATTTTCAATTTGATGGGCATTTGGATTGTTTCCAGCGTTTGTCCATTATGTTTATGAACATTCTTCTACACATCCTTTTGGTGGATCCCTGCCCTTGTTTCTCTTGGGCATATACTTATAGAAACAATTGCCAGACCATAGGAAAGGTTTATGTCTGGCCTTAGGAAATGCTGTCCTGGTCTTAAGCTGCTCTGGCATTCTCATTTTCTGAGAAAAGAATCACTTTGAAAGAATCACAGAAGCAGAAGATTAGAAGGTGGAACCTAAAGAAGAGTTGTCGGGAGTGATTTTGTTTAGACTTTGGTGCACTGGGCTGGTAGAAGATGACGGGTAGGAAGTCCATGCCAGATGTGCAGGAGGGGTCTCACTGGGGCAAGTGTGGGTGTGGATCTCTGGGGAGAGCACAGGACATGGGCAGAACAGGAGGCAGTGCTCAGAATGACTGTGGAGTCCCTGTGCAGATTGGGGTGTGACTCTGCAGAGAGATGGGGTGGAGTCTGTGGTACCCACACAGGCTGGGCTTAGGCTCCGAATAGGAGAGAAATGGGGTAATTGAGTTCAAACTAGAAACTGGAGCTGCGCATCAGGATCCTGAGTGAGCAATAGTCTTGTGCAGAAGAACTGATGGCTCCCTGCTGGACCATGGCTTGCTATAGGTTATGGTAGGTCTTCAGTTTTGTTGATGATGCAGGGTCTGTCCATAAATATTTTATAAAAGTTCTCTAATTATTCTAATAGAGAGTGTTATGGATTGAATAATACCTCCCAAAAGTAAGTGAGGTCCTGTTTCCCAATCTCTGTGAAGGTGACCTCAGTTGGAGTTAATGTCTTTGCAGATGCTCAAGTTAAGGTGAGCCAGTAGGGTGGACTCCAGTCCAAAATGACTGTGTCTTTATAAAAGGGGGAATTTGAGCACAATAACGGGCACTCTCAGAGGGAACACAGAGACAAAGACGTGAAGACACAGGGAGAACGCCATCTACAAGTCAAGGCATGCCTGAGGCCGCAGACTAGGAGAAAGGAAGGATGCAACCTTGCTGACACCTTGACTTCAGACTTCTAGTCTCCAGAGCTGTGAGACAAGTTGCTTCAGCCATCCAGCCTGTGGCACTTTGTTACAGGAGCCCCAGGAAACTAACACAGCTAGGCAGACCGAGAACTGCTGAGCTGGGTGTATCCATGCACACAGAGGCACTGACCAACTCGGGATCTCCCAGCTGGTTTGTCAAGGCTCTTGAACTTGCCACAGACCTTTGTAGGTGTGCTCTGAATTGGCTTTAGGTGTGTCAAGGTGTCAAATTGCCCTTCAAACTTTGAATTCAGCGAGATAGTGAATTGCCAAAGTAGTTGCATTGTTTACAAATAACCTCCTCTGAATTTTCCAGGATTTTAGACAAATATTATTGTTTTCTTTAGGTCCCATGAAATGACAATGGTGGAAAAGGTGAGAGCACTCACCCTGGCACTCAGTGCAAAGCTTAGCACTGTCACACCATGGCTAAGCACAAGGCTGGGGTGTTTGTGTAGGGGGAGGGGGCAATGAAGACTCCATTTCTTTCTTTCTTTCTTTTTTTTTTTTTTTTTTTTTTTGAGATAGGATATTGCTATGTTGCCCAGGCTGGTCTGGAACTCCTGAGCTCAAGCCATCCTATTGCCCCAGCCTCCTAAGTAGCTGGAACTGCAGATACCCAACCAGCTAAGACCTTGTATTTTTTTTTTTTTAAGAGAGAGGGACAGTGAGAGAGAGAGAGAAAGAAAGAGAGAATCAGTTTTCTTTAGTTTTTCACATGGCCTTTGCTGCTCCGACACTTTCTTGTGTACATGATGCTGGTGTTTGGATCTGCCTTCCTGTGCAAGCACAGTAAATGTTGAGCCACTGCTCTAGCCCCTAAGACCCTGTTTTTTTCTTTTTAAGATAGAGGGACAGTGTGTGAGAGAGAGAAACAGAATCAATTTTATTTAGTTTTTCAAGTGGCTTTCGTTGTTCAGACACTTCATCGTGTACATGGTGCTGGGGTTTGAACCCATGTATTCTGGTATGCCAGATAAGCACCATAACCATCAGGCCATCATTCCAGCCCCTAAGAGTCAGTTTTTAATATAGACCAAAATGATTTTTATTTGTGCATATTAATTATACAAAATGGTGGGTTTCATTGTGTGATATTTGTACATATGTACAAAATTTGATCAGTTTCACTGCTTAGTCCCTTCCCTCCCCCCTCCTCTTGATCTTCTTCTTCTTTCCTAAGTTTTCCTTCTATTTTCTTTTCATATATATATATATATATATATATATAGAGAGAGAGAGAGAGAGAGAGAAAGAGAATCAATTTTATTTAGTTTTCCAGGTGGCTTTTGTTGCTCTGACACTTCATTTTGTGTACATGGTGCTGGGGTTTGAACCTGCATCCTTGCCCATGCCAGGCAAGCGCTGTAACTGCTGAGCCACTGCTCAAGCCCCACGCTTCTATTTTCATGATATCCTTGTTTCCCCTCTAGCTCCACATATGAGAGAAACTTATGACAATTCTCTTTGAGAGTCTGGTTTATTTTTCTTAATACGATGCTCTTCAGTTTCACTCATTTTCCTGCAACTGATATGATTTTGTTTTTATGGCTGAATAAAACTTCATTGTGTGTACTTACCACATTTTCTTTATCCATTCAACTTGGATATTGCAAATTTCATTGCAATAAGCATGGGTATGCAGGTATCTCCCAAGGATCCTGACTTTAATTCCTTTGGGTAACATGGTAGTTCTATTTTTAGTTTTCTGAGGAACCTCCATGATTATTTCCATAGTAAATGCACCAATTTGCATTCCCATCAATGGTGTACAAGAGTTCCTTTCCCCCTGCATCCTCACCAGTGTTTATTGAAACTTATATTCTTGATGTTTGCCGTTCTAACTGGGGTGAGATGGAATCTCAATGTTCTAACTGGGGTGAGATGGAATCTCAATGTTATTTTCATTTGCATTTCCTTGATGGCTAAAAATGTGAAGCATTTTAAAAAATAGTTGGTCATTCATACTTGTTTTAAAAGGTGCCTGTTTAGTTCATCTGGTCACTAATTAAATAGATTACTAGTTTTTCTGGTGCTGAATTTTTTGAGTTCTTTGTGTATTCTGGATGCTAATCCTGTTATTCAGCTTTTTGCCACTGTGACCAAAATACATGATATAAACAACTTAAAGGAGGAAAGATAGGTTTCAGGAGGAGGAGAAGAAGAAGGAGGAGGAGCATAAGAAGGAGAAGGAAAAGGAAAAGGAGAAGGAGGAGGAGGAGGAGGAGGAGAAGAAGAAGGAGAAGGAGGAGAAGGAGGTGAAGGAGGAGGAGGAGGAGAAGGAGGAGGAGGGAGAGGAGGAGGAGGAGGAGTGAGAGGAGGAGGAGGAAGAGGAGGAGGAGGAGGTGGAGAAGAAGAAGAAGGAGGAGGAGGAGGAGAAGAAGAGGAAGAAAAGAAGGAGGAGGAGGAGGAGGAGGAGGAGGAGGAGGAAGAGAGACAAGAGGGAAAGGAACCAGGAACAAGATACAGTCCCAGGTATGTGCCCCCAGTGACTTACTTCCTCAGTCATGAAACTTGAGCATCAATCTCAAGGAATCAAAGTGCAAAGTGGTAATTTAAAGTTAAGAAACTGGTTAGTCTTTCTGAATCATTTTTCCTTGATAAATTATACCAGGTAAGTAGGTTTATAGTTGATATTAGGTCAAATTCAATGATGAATTAGATTTAAGTTTTACCATCATTTAGAATTAGAGACCATCAGGTTAAACAAAATAAGTCACACTTAGAAGGTCAAGGTTCTTTTGTTGCCTCTCTAGCAGAAGCTAGAGAGCAGAAAAGAAAAGAAAGGTGGGGTCAGAGTTCATGAAAACACAAAGGAGATCAGTAGAGGAAAGGGACCAAGGGTTGGAAGATGGGGAGGGAGGGGGAAGTGCTGGGGAGAGATATTGGTCAAATTATAGTGTTATATTGTATGCATGTGTGAATATATAACAACAAATCCCATCATTATGTATAACTATAATACACCAATAAAAAATGTGAAAACAGAGATTTATCATCATTTTGAGATCCCAAGGATTAAAGCACACAAATTGTGTGGGGAGTGGTGGTGCATGCCTATCTCAGCAACTCACAGAGACCTTCAGCAACTTAGTGAGACCTTGTCTCAAAATTAAAAAAAAAAAAGACTGAGGCTGTAGCTCAATGGTAAAGTGCCCCTGGGATCAATACTCAATACCAAAAAAAGAAAACAATGAAATCATTTGAATTGCTTGCATAATTCTCTCTCTTTCACAAAACCACTAAACCCAAAGAGGAGGCATTCCCTGGGGGAAATGATCTGTTTTCGGCTGTTATCAGTCATTGCATTGCGGTTTCGTGACCTGTGACCCGTTCCTCTCCTTCCTCCTTCATCTGCCAAAGGGAATGATCTGAGCAAAGATGGGCTCCTGGTAAGTCTCAGGTTTATGCCTGGTACACTGAAGGTAGATAATGCAACATGAAAGAGGGGTGGGATCTTGGCAGAGGGTGATTTTACAAATAGCAAAATGGCCTCTTCCTTTCCCCCTCAGATTTGTGTCACCCAATTGGAGAAAGGCACAGACTAAGATGACATATTGTATTGGGAAATGTTCTTTTTTTTGTAAAATTTTTACTGAGGAGTTGAGTTGTTGTACACATATAGATGCAAATGTAGTAACAATATGTTATGCCCCACATCACACCACATCACCCATAACCCAATCTCTTGCCTCTTCTATATTTGGGAAATATTCTTAAGTAGAATTTTCTGGCATAAGACAGAAAGCATTTTTTCTAAAGTGATTTCTGAGAAACACTTGTTTCATTCTTGCTTTTCAGAATGTTAATAAATGTTCTGTGAAGAAAAAAGGTGTTTTGTTGCCAAATGCTTGGGCACCCCAGTGTCAACTGGGGGCATGGCTGCTGAGCTCTTCAGAACCTTACTCTGCTGCTGTGCACAGGTTCTCCAAGAGATGCATCTAGTTTGAGGCTTTTTCCAAATTGACTTTTAACTGTGGGATAGTTTTCTTGGAGCATCTCTTGGGGTTGGTACTCCACAGAGCTCATGTTAGGAAATTACTTTTTAGATACACATAAAAGCATAGACTGTAGATATTTCTGGTGGCTCCATCAAAAGCCTCTCAAGTCAGGACCCAGGAAACTTTCTTTTCCTCCTGTTTCCTATAAATTTCTTTTTCTTGGGGCTGGAGCGGTGGCTCAGTGGTTTCGGTGCTTGCCTAGCAAGCACGAGGACCCGAGTTCAAACCCCAGCACCACATACACAACTAAGTGTTGGAGCAACTAAGGCCATGTGAAAAACTAAATAAAGTTGTTTCTCTCTCTCTCTCTGTCTCTCTCACTGTCCCTCTCTCTTTAAAAAAATTTCTTTTCCTTATCATTCTTCAAGTATTTGCTGAATGAAGTACTCCAAAAGAGAAGCAAGTCATGTTATTTATTTGGTCTGGGTCTCATTTATTCATCTATGAAATGAGATGATTGGATTATGATTGGTGATGTCTTTTCCAGATCTTTAGTTCTATGCTTTTTTGATTTGAAGAGCAAGGTCCTTCCTCCCGAGGTGATAACTGCCTAGCTTGGGGTAAATGACTATTGTGAATGACATAACTATTAAGCAATTAGAAATGGTGTATATCCATGTGCCAAATTGCTGATGTGGATTAGAAGGGCTGGCAATTGCAGAGGGGAAGTCCAAGACCGGAGCACTTCTAGACCTCTGTTTTTTTTTCTACATTAGGCACTCAATAGAGCCCCTAAAACCATGATTAACGAGAATGTACATGGCTATAGAGATATAAAATGCACTTACTACATGGAAGGGCTCCGTCCTATGACTACTTATGTTCTCTTAATAATAGTGCAGAGGTTAGCTCCAGTGTGAGATTTATGAAAACACCTCTGTCAGTGTAAGCATTTAACACTATTGAAACAATCATTAGGTCACTGATGCCCTTTGCAGAACTGAAAGACTGGAACTAAAAGATGTCATAGATTGAAGGCATGAATAGGACTCCAGAGTGTTGGGGCTAGAAGAGTCTTCAGGGATCATTGAGATCAGGTTTGGCACACTTTTCCTGTAAAGGGCCAGATAGCAAACTTTTTAGACTTTGCAGGCCATTAGATCACTGATGTAGCTACTCAAAATTGTTATTTTTTTTCCGGATCTAAATCTCTCTGTCTCTCTCTATATGTGTATGTGTATATGTGTGTGTGTGTGTGTGTGTGTGTGTGTGTGTGTGTGTGTACATAGATATATACACACATATATATGTATGATTGTGCATTTTCCAGAATTAAATGATTGCATAAGTATTATTTGATTTCTCGGGGGAGTAAAGAGTAAGCTACATTATTGATTCCTCCCCTAGATCCCTCCCTATTATCCTTCCTTCTCTCCTTCCTCCCTCCCTCTTCTTTCCTCCCCACCCTACATATCTATGGTTCCCCTAGAATATATGTTGTTTTGACTTTGGTGAGTCTAGTACATGAGCTTGACCATTCACTCAAGCCTAGGTTTTGCTCAATGGTGCTATTGTAGCATAGCCACAGATAATATATAAATAACTGTGGTAGTGTACTAATAAAACTTTATATATTAAAACAGGAGGTAGACTGGATTGGGCCTGTGAGCTATGGTTGATGAACCTTGATCTCAGTGAAGACCATGGTAGTGAAGGATGCTATGGGCTGAACTATGTCTCTGCAAAATTCATATGTTGAAGCCTTAACCCCCAACGGTACAATATTTGGAGATAGGGCTTATGAATAGGTAATTAAGATTAAATGATATTGTAAGGATGGGGTCCTGATATAATAAGATTAGTGTCTTTATAAGAAGAGATAACACCATGTGAGGACACAGTAAGAATGCAGCCCTCTGCAACTCAGGAAGAGGGCTCTCAGCCCTAACCAGAACCCAACCATGCTGGCACCCTGCTCTCTGACTCCTATCCTCCAGTACTGCAAGAAATGAATTTCTTTTGCTTCAGCCCCCGAGTCTATGATGTTTTGTTTTGGTATCCTGAGCTGATTAGTACATATGGTTATGTAGGGGCAAAAGTTAGAGGCAAAGTGAGGGCCAAGATCTTCTCTGTTGGGATTCCAAGCAGTGTGGAGCGGGAGAAGAATGAACTTATTGACTTAAATTTGAAAAGGAAAGTGTTTAATTGTTTCCATTTCACCTTTTAATGTTTTGGTGCAATTTGTAGATTAACAGCTCAAGGAATTAAATCTTCATTTTGGAAAGCTGGAGTATTGAGTAGACTATAAAATGAAATCTGTTAGGACTTTGAAAAAAGGATAAAAGCTGGAGATTTAGGCATTTCTAAATTTGCCTCTATCTCCTTTGGGGAGTTAATCTTTCCCTTCTCTGGCTACTTCCAGTATTTCAATGCCTGTCTTCTCACATCTTGCTTTTACTGTGTGTTTGTTTTCATCTTTAAAGCTTTTAAAGTGCAGCTTCACATTTTATTTCACATTAGCTGTAGTGCCTAGCTTGTGCCATGGATGGCATGGGAGTGAAATTGAACAGTCATGGTTACAAGTCACTCGTCCAATCAACAAATATTTATTGAGGATCTATTAGTGCCCAGCTCTGTATTAGATGCTGAGGGTAATGGCCAATTAAGAGGAAACCACTTTTGGAGCTCATAGTGGGGAGAGATTGATTCAGTAAATAATCATTTAATTTAGCATTTCATTTATAAATCTTAATAAATGATATGAAGAAAAGGCTCAGAAGTAACAAGGGTGTAAGACAGAGAAACTCTTGGGGCTGGAGGAGTGGCTCAGCAGTAGAGTGCTTGCCTGGTATGTGTGAGGACCTGGGTTCGAACCCCAGAACCACATATGCAACTAAGTGTTGGAAAAACAAAACCAGGTGAAAAAATAAATAAGATCAATAAAGAAAGGATTTCCTAAGGAAGTGATATTTGTGATGAGATTTAAAAAACACAGATGTTAAGCAGGTGAAAGACAGATTGAGTGGGAGGAAAGGTCTTGGCAGAAGCCTGGAGATGTGCAAGCGTGATGGACCTGAGGAACGGGAAGGGCCAGAGGGGAGCACAGATGGACCAATGGGTGTGGAGAGATTGACAAGGCCCTGGGTACTCAGAACCTTGCAGGCCAGATTTGTGGTCATCCTAAGCATAACGAGAAGCCCCTGCAGATCTTTAAGGTCTTTAAGATCACTCAGGCTGCCTGCAGTGGGTTGCAGAGAACAAGAGCCACCAGAAGGCCGGTCCAGAGGCACTTGCTGTGTGCTGGTGGTTTGAATCAGGGATCTCAGTGGTGGTGGCTGAGATCAAGAGAAGAAATAGAATTGAGAGACTTTGGAGAACTTGGCGAGGACCAGGTATGAAAGTAAGAGAGTGCAAGGTGATGGATAATTCCCAGATCCTTGGCTTGTGAAACTGGAGGTGTGGGGTGTTATTCCTAGTGGTGGGGAACACTAGCAGAAAATGAGTTCAGAGAGGGTCAGGTGGGAGTGGGTTGTGGTTGAATTTGGGGAACCCATAGGAATGCTGTATAGGCAGTTGGATAAATAGACCTGGTAGCACTGTGCCCTAACCATGATTAGAATTTGTGATATCTTCAAAAGGCAAAGGAAAAACAGAAAGACTAACTCTCTAGCCTTTGATTCATGACCCTGGGGAGAAATCCTGGAACTGAGTCTGCTAGGAACTGCCAATGCTGAGGTTAGCTTAAAGTAAAATATATTGACCAGGACCCTTCACCACCCCTCACATCAAAGAAGAAGCACTCTTCTAAAGTCTTACAGATCAGGAAGGTGGTGGTTCTTCAGGTAGTGATTTCAGCATCTTCTCATTCCCAGGCGTTTGAACTTGAAGCCCTTTTCCTAGTGTGCTCCTCCCTTACTCACCCCTGTCACTTTTCTGTTCCATTACCTCGTTTTATTTTCTTCATTGATCTTCCACCTACTGTTATGAGTTCACTCACCTCTTTCTCCCTATTCAATGCAAGTTTCATAAGAATGGGAACTGGGGACGTCCTGTTCAGTGCCTCATCACCTGCACCTGCTACAGTGCCTGGTGCACTGTAATCAAGTTGGAGATGCTAAACAAGCTTCCATTTAATCGGTGAGTTGTGTTAGGCATAGGGAAAATGTTGACTGCAGGTGCCAGACACTGGAGAAGCATTGGTGCTTTGGAGAAAAGTCAGGTATGAGGGATAAGTTTTGAGCAGAGACACTGAAGTCAAACAGTTCTGAAAAATGCTGTGTAAGTACTTCCACTTTTCAATGCTTAGCATGACATGGTCCTGGCTATTGGCTGGCAAAAACTTTCAACTCTGTCTTTTAGGAAGTTTAGAAAAAACTCCCAATTTTATCATGGCAGTCAAGGGGAAAATGGAATTGATTTTCTTAAAGAACTACTTTAAAGTAAGTGTTGATGGAGCAAAACCCCTAAGTAAAGGATTCTACATTCAAAACTTGCAACGTAGGGAGATTTCAGAAGATGACATCATTTAAATGAAGATTCTGATTACACTGCCAGAGGTTTTCTGCCCTTTGAAAAGGTCTGGAAATCCATGAAAGTAATCCTACTTCATTGGAAATCAGTGGTTTCCTCTGAATGATCATTATATAATTACACAGTCAGTATTCAAGTCCCACTTCAGTGCAGCTTGCACTCGCATGCTGTAAATGTGTGACCTGCTGCCCATGGACAAAAAAGAATCCAGGACTTTTAAAATTAGAGATTTGAATGAAAGACCTGCCAGCCATCACTCAGCATGTGAAGCTCTTGCTATTGCATATTGAAGACTACTTTTGGGGTAAATCTGGCCTCTGCATAGGTATCCAATTGTAGAGAAGCCTAAGTCAAATAGCTGTGCTAGAACCTCATTAAATAAGCCACATTTAGGGATCTGACCTACCAGTTGAATGGGGGAAATGTGAAGACCATTGAATTCAGAATGTTGAGTGGTCTGATTCATTTCTGGCTTTCCTAAATAACCATACAATAACTGAGTAAGATAAAGTCCCTGTCATTATAGAGGAAACAATCACAACAAAAATAACCAACAATTATAAAGGCAAATATTTATTGAAAAATTCCTATGTGCCAGGAATTGCTCCAACTGATTGATATGAACTACCTCATTTAATTCTCCCAGTAGCATTGAGGTAGATACTATTATTATGGTTATTTTACAGTTGAAGAAATGGAGGCACAGAGATGTTATATAACTTCCATAAGGTCTGCAACTAAGAAGCAAAGAAAGGTTTTGAACCCAGATGCCACAGTGCACACTCTAGCCACACACTTTCATGGAGAATTCCCATACAGGGTGATGAGTGCTACTGCAGAAGCATGGGTAACCTGCCTGGACCTAAGTAACCTACTCTCTCTCTCCCTCTCCCTCCCCCCTCTCTCTATATATATTTTAAGAGTGAGGGACAGTGAGAGGGAGAGAGAGAGAGAGAGGGAAAAAGAGAATCAATTTGATTTAGCTTTTCTTGTGGCTTTTGTTGCTCCAACACTTTGTTGTGTACGTGATGCTGGGATTTGAACTTGTGTCCTCATGCATGCCAGACAACTGCCAGAACTGCTGAGCCACCACTCCAGCCCCAGTAACCTACTGTATTAACCAGCACCCCCTTTCTTACCTAAGACATAGTTGAAGATGCCTCTAGTACCTTGAACACCACAGTAGGAAGGCTTCTCTCTGGTACACTTGGACCATCTGTTGCTGACAGGTAAGTTGAGAAATAAAATATCAAACCAGTAGTATGAGTTTCCTTTAAGAAGAAAATCATCTTTAATCAAAGGGAAACTAGTAAACAATCTATTTGATCTAAAATTACTTAGTCTAATTATGCTATTAAATTGGATTTATGACCTATTAAACTAAGGGAAGAGTTTTGGATAGTTAATCAACTGAAATGAAGTTTTATGAAAAAGATTAAAATTTGATTATGCTCTCTTTACATAAAAAGACTTTTTTTTTAAGAGACAGGGACAGTGAGAGAGACAGAGAAAGAGAGGAACAACTTTATTTAGTTTTTCACATGGCCTTAGTTGCTCCAACACTCAGTTGTGTACACGGTGCTGGGGTTTGAACCCAGGTCCTCGTGCTTGCCAGGCAAGTGCCGAAACCGCTGAGCCACTGCTCCAGCCCCAAGACTTTTTTTTTTTTTTAAACTGGATTTTTCTTCCTTCAAAATATAGAGGTAAGACTATCTTGCTGTCAGATTGTCTTGTTAGAAAACTAAACTTCTTTGCTTGTAAAGCCTATTTGAAATCATTGCAGAAAAGCATAAAGCAGGATAAGGTAGTGGGTAACCATAGGTTATGAATTCTGACCACGTAAGTGAATCCAAAATGAACTTTCTACCAACAGTGTAGAGAACAAACCAAAACAAGTGAGAGTTCGTTAAAACCTGAATCCTTAATAATTGGAGCCAGTGACATCCTGCTATAGTTCCCTTTGTACCAGCGAGGGCAAGCTCATGAACTAAAGCCATCGCTCTTCAGATGGTATTTGGAAGGTCACTGCAATGTTTCCCTCTTTCATCCTCTGACTCCTGTGTTTATATGTTCAATATCTATAACAGTTATTCTTTAAAACATATTGTTACTTTTCTTTATATAAAAGTTATATGTATGCACTGCAGAAAATATATGAAGATAAATATAAAGAAGGTAAAATTCTTCCTAACATAGTATCAAAAAATATTAACATTTGGATGTATTTTTACCCAGGCTAAGTTGTTTTATTTTTAGAAACTTTATATAAATAATGTATTATTTCCTGTTCTTGTTTAACTTAATATATCATGAACATTTTCCCCATACATTTTTTTTTGGTTAGAATTGTTTTCAATGCCCTCATAATATTCCACAGATATGGATGCACTATTCCCCTACTTTAAATGTAAGTGGATTTTCCCCACCTCCCTTTCTATGTCCTTCTCTTCCTCCTTTCCTTCCTTGCATTCAGTTAACCTAAATTTAGTCATTACTTTTTTTTAAGATGGCAGAGTGGGTTACACATTTAAACCAAGCCTTGATAATCTTTGTAACATATCCAATTTAATGGAAAACATTTTATTTATAAGTAATCATGAAATAAACAATAAATGTAGAGCCAGGAAGGGTGGGGAGGACACTTGAGCAAGTACTATATTGTCAAATTTCAAACTTTCACATTTAGGAGAGGTGAAGTTTAGTTTGAGGACCAACAGTATGCACAGAAAGATTTCATTGTCATAGAGACTCGTTTCCAATTAGCAAACTGCTTCCTGCTCTCAGGGAGGATGAGACACTTTTACAGAGCCACCTTTCAACTTCAGAGTTGACCTGCTCTTGGCATTTGTTTCCTTTCCTGCCAGGCAGGTACACTTATCACAGGTTTCTGTTCCATCCCACTGGCCACAGGACTCTGTCCCTTTTGATACGTCACATGTGACATCAAGTTCTAGTAGCCCAGACAATTCTTGCTTCTTTGTCTTTATTATGCAGCCATTTTTGAACAGAGACCTCAGCACCATAAGCAATATTTTTCTTGTGGATATCAGATAGGGGACATCTGAATCAAGGACTGCTGTTGTTTCTAAATCAACTAAATCCCAGATATATTTGAAGCTGGCTTCACTCTTTCAGCTAGGTGAATTGCTGCTGATGGAGTTTTCAGCTAATGCTAGAGGGGGCTGGTATTCTTTTGGTTACATAGATGGGAAACAAAATGTTGCTTTGAAACAGGTAATCAAGACAGCAACAAAGAATTCTTTAATTGGCAAGTATATCATAGACCCAGTGTGAAACATGTAAGGCCCTAGACTCCAGTTTGAGGATGAAGCTGGAAGAAACCTCTGGGATCTGCTATGAAAATACTTTTCTCCATGTTCAGGAAGAAAAGGCAGTGTGAAAGACCTGACAACCTCGAGTACAAGCCTTGGTCTTCTTTACTTCCTTCCTAAGGAGAGATGTGTTCTTCAAAAAGTGACCACGATGTCAATTGCAGAAAATACCATGTGGGACGAAATAGTGATAGTCCTCGGTGCTCTCTGGGAGGATGAGATGCATTTGTGGTGTTAAGACTGCAGTTTTTTTTCTCTCTTTTTAAAAAATCAGTGATTTTTATGAATATCTTTATTAGTTTGGAGTTCTATAAGTATTTAGTAAGATATAAATAATCTATTTTAATATGGACACTTAGAATTTAGTTTTTTTTTTTAATAACCCCACCCCTCTGCATTGGTTGGGTGTATTCAGTTCTTGGGAAGAGAGGTCAGGTGAGTAGCTTGAGTTCACAGAGTTTGTGTGTGACAGTGCTGGGGTCCAGGCTGCTTCTCCACAGGCTGTTTGTCATAAAAATTTCTCTTAAGGACACATTCCCTTTAGAATTCCTTTTAGAAATCCTGCTCAGGATTTCAGGTTTCATTTCTAAACATTGCTGCAAGTTCAAGAAGAGGCCCGTGTCGTCAGGATGGAAGCAGGTGTTACGGGTCTGCATCAGGGGTGAGCAGGAGTGGAGTTGTGCATACAATTACAGACGGTGACATCCCCACAGGATTGATTTTATATATTGATGGAAATCCTTGCTGACCATGTTATTATTCAAGGTAACAATTTTAGTTCATTAATTATTTATATGTCCCCCTGCCAGTGGATGTAATGGAACAAGAATCTTGATACAAGGACTATACAAACGTTGTCCTTATGTAATGGAAGGCACTTTTGCCAGTTAAAGATAATTGCTATCGTTAAATATTGATAGACCATAGTTTTTTTTTAATTTCTAGAAGTAAAAATGAAGGAAACAACTCAGAAATATAATCAATGTGTCTTAGACTTTTCATCCAACAGCTACCAGATACCAGGCTTCAAGAAGGAAGAAAATTATTTGGAAGGAGGATGCCCTTCTTTTTGATTTTAATAGCAGACAACCCAGGTCCTGACTATAGCTTGAGATGTGAGCGAAAGGAGACATTTTATAAGGCAGAAAAAAGAATGAGCACTTTTAAAAAAGACCAAGTCAGAATATGACTGCGTGTGTTTTCTGACCTTGGGCTTGCTGCCCAGGATAGAATATAGAGGGAAAATACCAGTTGGCTTTTGCAGCAGGAGTAAGGCTAATTAGAAGAAAGCAGCAAAGGTCTTTGGCATCACTGTGTTGAGTGGAGTCTCAGGCTGCAATGACTAAATCTGAGACAATAGCAGCCCTTGAACAGACGAAAGCAAATGACGTTGTGAGCCGGACCCAAACTTGACTAAAGGAGTCTGAACAACAGAGAAGGCAAGCAATAGAGTCCTCTCAAGCAGGCCTTCCCTGGCCCGGAGGAAGACACACCCTTTGCTCTCTTCCTCCTTTCCCAAATTAAGCTGATTGAATCATTTCCACTTTAAAATGGATTTGAAGAGGCTAATGGAACCTCAAGAGTGAGCTTGAATGAAGGAAGACAGCTTATAAAAGGGTAATGTGGGGGTCTCAAGCAAGAATAGGGTTTGGAATGGATTTGCCTCATTGCCTTGGTATGAATATGAAATGGTGGTAATATGGGATAGGGGCTGTTTCACACATGACAGCTTTGAATGTGTGAGTATGTGTGTGAGTGTGTGTGTAAGTGTGTGTAGGGGGATTTCACCTTAGTCTCCTACCACTGGGCAAGTTTGCAGCCACTGTTCAATTTTCCATAGATCTGGAGTGGTGTTTCATTCAGAACCAACCAGCAAGGGGAAATGTGGTGTTTCCCCCCTACCATTTGGATGCTGGACAGTCCCCAAACTGGAATTAAATGCTTTAGCGGATGAATCCATCCTTTTGCACCACCGACCCCAACATGGTGGTGCAAGTGTGCATGAAAAGTCTCTCTCTGCTTGCAGAGCCTGCTTACTTCAGGACTTATGGTCAGAGATTGTCTCCCTGTTGGGATTCTCCCCCTCCCATCTTTTTCTTGCTCTCATTACTTTTTCAGGTGCATTCCAATGAGATGAGACCCAGCCAGAGAAAAAAACTTCATGTTGGTTTGAGGGTGGTGAGCATTTTGAATAAAGTGAGTGCATTAGAATTGGAGGGTGGCAAAGGAGAGCTTAGCATTGTAGGTAGTATTATATAATCACATGACTTATGCATGTGTGCAAAGGAAATATTTCTTCTTTTTTCATAAAATAGATGTTATCTTTTTTCCTGACCATACTCTGCTGAATGCTGGTAGTTAAGGAAAGATGTGGAAATTAACTTTAAACTTGCCAATTTATGCTTATCTCCATATCTTGGGGTTTAAATAATCTCTCTTGCGTGACTTAGCCTCTTTTGGGTACATGTTCAGTCTTTAATAAGAGTTCCATTCCCTTGCCTCTCCCACTTTAGGATGACACCTGCCTAGACCAGGGTGCAGGGCCTCTGTGACATCATGTTGGCAGGATAGAGAGGGACTTTTGGGGTGCATACAGGGCATTTTGGATTCTCAGTGGTCTTCACTGCAATGTGGTTGATCTGTCCTGTTTCCGAGCTGGTGTCAGAGATGGGCCTATCTAGCTATTTAGAGATCAGGTACCCAACAACAAGTTCTTGTTTTCCTTTTGATTATGAAGTCCTCCAGTGCTGTTACCACTGTCCTGCTTGCAATCCTTCCCTGCTCTCCAGCTCTCCTGTCTTTGACCCCTTACTCCAGAACACAGGAGGCCCAAGGTCTCTTGTGTTCCTTGCCCAGGCCTTGTGAAGACAAGAGAGCTGCCAGGGCTCCTTTCTTTAGCCTCCTCACTTGCCCAGTGCTGCACTGTGGTCCCAGGACAGTTAGGTGAAGCCCTGCATGTACAGTCTCCTGTAGTCTTCAAGGCTTCCCCGCTAACCTGGGAAAGCAGGCCAGTGGAACCCCCTCCAAAGCTCCCATACTTCCTATATCTATCTATCTGGATGTTTCTATTGTGCCTTCTCCCAATGTTCTATTTCACAAGGGAGAAGTGAGTTGTGGTCACTTAGCCGCCCCCCCGCCTTCCAATGCTACTAGGATTTGAAAGAGAAAGGCTTTCCATTTTCTCTTCCTGACATCAGGTTCTCCTCCTTTGTGGCTGGTGTTTTGTTCCTTCTGCTGCATACCACAATGAATGAAATGTTGTGGGGAAGCCCTGACCACATATCAGTAAGTCTCACAAATATTTTTCCAGTTGTGTGATCTCAATAGATAGTGGTGAGTCCTGTTTTGTCCTGTTGCGGAAGGTTTCTCTTGAAACAGTTGTTGAAGAAAGGAAGAGAGGTGTTGCTGTTGAAATATTACTTATGATTGACTATTTAAATGCTAAAATCATGAATGTGGGAATCGGAAACCTTTGCCTCTGCAAATTGAACATTCAGTTTTTGTGTTAGAAACTACTATTAACACTTCTTATTTTCAGAACTTGGGATGGTGTAAAGGTCTTCCCCCCCCCCCCCCCGTTTGGCTAGGAATGTTCATGCTTGATTTCAACACATTCACAGAACAGAACATTTACAGGAAATAATTGCAAGTTCACACAATGTGCTCTCTGGGTGTGATTTAGATCTGTTCTCAAGAGCACAGAATGAAGGCTCTCAGCCATCTTATGCAAAGAAGCATTAAAATAATGATAAAAGGATCCCAGTGCAATTGAGGGGAGTGGAAGAAAATTAAATATTAAGGCATGTGGTTTATCTGTCTTGGGATCAAAGGCTAATGGACATACTGTGGATTTGAACTTCTATTACATTGAGAAGCACTGTTAGGGTTTTAAAGATTTGAGCCATGTTAATTCGAATTGCTAAATCCTAGTCATAATAAAATTTTATTTGGTGAAGGCAGGAACAGGGAAAACCCACGGAATTAGGCCTACTCTTTATAAAAGAAAGTGACGAAGACTTGGAATTTTGTTTTTATAAAATGTGAAAGAATCTTTAGACAGCCAGTCTTGTCTCCTGAGAGACTTCTCAGTACTTAACCTTGAACTAAACACTGTGAAGGCTGAACAGGAAAAATCAAGGTAGGACTCTTACCTTGAGATTCATATAAGCTATTTTGGGAAATAGAATGTGCTTATTTGGAAAGATGACTTCACAAAATTAAATACAAATTTAATGTGTGCCCCGCCTAAGAAACAGAAATCTGAAAAGCAGAACACAGAAGACTAAAATCTGAGAGTATATGGAACAGCTATTTGTATAACCAATGATCATATGTAGGCTCTATACTCCAATTTAACAATAAGTACAGCTTGTATCTGTATTGCCCCTAACAGTTTTCTAAGAGTTTCCATATACTTATTTTCACATTTCTTACTACTCTAGACATATTTATCTATTTTTTCTGGGAGGCATATTAGGCAATTATTAGAGTCTTCTATAATTTTTATACCATACAATCATTTCCACTAATAGCCATTATGTCCTAGTACTAGGATAGTGCCTGACAGGTAGTGACACTCAAATTTCACCAATTTTTTTAAAAAAAATTTTTGTTAGTTCATTATAGTTGTACATAATGATGGAATTTGTTGTCACATATTCCTAGATGCACACAATACAGCAATACAATTTGGTCAACATCCTCCCTCCCCTGCACCCCTCTACCTCCCTCCTCCAGTTCCCTGATCCTTTGCTTCTTTTCTGGGTCCTATATTTTTCCACAAAAAACCCAAGTACGCTGTCATAATTCTTATACTTTTGAATAATATTTTTTATATTCATGACTATAGTATATTCAGTGACATATAAATGCTTGGAATGTGCCTTGCTTTATCTTGGTTCCAACCTTTCCCCTTCTCCTCTGTTCTTATCATCCCTTGTTATTCTTTGATATATATTGACAATAGGATTAAACATTCACATTTTTATAAAGGCATGAAGAATAGCTTGTTCAAATATCTTATGCAGTATCTTGCAACTGTATATTGTAAATATTAACAAATTCCATTTTTGTTCTATGGTTCTAATCCATGAGTTTATCTACCTTTCTCCCAAGCCTGAGTTTAGCTCCAGCCACCACAAGTGAGGGAAAACATTTGGCCCTTGATTCTCTGGGTTTGGCTAATTTTGCTCAACATGATTTCTCCCATTGCCATCCATTTACCTTCAATGGATGCAACATCATTGTTTCTAATAGCTGGGTAAAACTCCATTATATATATGTATATACCAGAGCTTTTGAATCCATTCATCCGATGAGGAGCATCTGGGTTGGTTCCATAATTTAGCTATTGTAAATTGAGCTGCTATGAACATAGATTTTGCTGTGTCACTGTAATGTGTGGATTCTAACTCCTCTGGGAAAATACTCAGAAGAGGGATCACTAGATCATATGGTGAATCCAACCCTAATTTTTTAAGGAGTCTCCACACTGCTATCCAGAATGGCTATACCAGTTTGCAATTCCACCAACAGTGTGCTAGTGTTCCTATTTCCCCACAAACCCTCCAGCATTTGTCATTAATTGTATTCTTCATCTTTGCCAGTCTGACTGGAGTGAGGTGAAATCTTAAGATAGTTTTGATTTGCATTTCTCTGATTACCAGTGATTTAGAACACTTTCTCATGTATTCATTGGCTTGCTCAATTTCTTCTATTGAGAAGTTTCTATTTAGCTCTCTGACCCATTTATTGATTGGATTGTTTGTGTTTTTGTTATTGAGTTTTTTGAGTTCTTTGTAAATTTTGGATATTAGTCCTCTGTCAGAGGGATCACAGGTCATGATTCTCTCCCATTGGGTAGGTGATCTCTTGACTATTTTGACTATTTCCTTGGCTGTACAGAAACTGTTAATTTGATGGCATCCCACTCATTGATTTTTTTAAATTTTTATTCAATAAACATGGTCTTACAATTAGAAGGGGTTCATCATCAAACAATAAAGAACAAAAGTGTAATGACAGAACAAGCCAGTACTGGTGCCAGACCATGATTTCCCCCCTTTGGTTTCCCCAAGGTTCCATGTTTCACTTAACTTAAGCCCAAAGTTCAATGGACTTCTTGTGGAAGTCAGAAGTTCCCCTGGGATTAGATTCACCCATGCTACCTCCCTCTGGTCACCATGATGTCCTTCCTATTCCCTTCCCCTCCTCCTTCCCCCCTCCCTATGTCCCCAAGGAATCTAAGCACAGTTCCCCATGATCATGTAAGAGTTCATACATGTTGAGGTAATTGTTAGGTTAGCCATCTAATGAACTGTTTCTGCTTATATTCTAGCTTCCACAAATGAGAGAAAACATTCGGCCCTTGAGTCTCTGAATTTGGGATACTTCACTTAGCAAAATTCTTTCCATCTCCATCCATTTGATTTCAAAAGCCATAATATCATTTTCTCTAATATATGTACCACAGTTTTTGGATCCATTCATCAAGTGAGGGGCATCTGGGTTGGTTCCATAATTTAGCTGTAGTAAATTGGGCTGCTATAAACATTGATGAAGCTGTATCTCTATAGTAAGCCAATTCTAGCTCTTTTGGGAAGATACCCAGGAGTGGGATAGCTGGGTCAAAAGGCGGTTCCAGCCCTAATTTTTTGAGGAGTCTCCATGCTGCTTTCCAGAGTGGCTGTACCAGCTTTCAGTCCCACCAGCAATGTAACAGTGTTCCTCTTTTCCCACAGCCCCTCCAGCACCTGCCATTGTTTGTATTCTTCATTTTTGCCACTCTGACCGGAGTGAGGTGAAATCTCAGTGATGTTTTGATTTGTATTTTTATTATTGCTAGTGATGTAGAGCATTTTCTCATATGATTATGGGATTTTTGGACTTCTTCCATTGAGAAACTTCTTTTAGTACCATAGCCCATTTATTAATTGGGTTATTAGTGGTTTTGGTATTTAATTTTTTGAGTTCTTTGTATATTCTGGATTTTAGCCCTCTGTCTGAGGTGTAGCAGGCAAAAATTTCTCCCATTCTGTAGGTTCTTTCTTGGGATTCTTGACTAAGAACTTAGCTGTGAAAAGCTTTTTAGTTTAATTACATCCCATGCATTTATTCTTGATTTTACTGCTTGCTCCATGGGAGACCTGTTAAGGAAGGCTGTGCTGACCCCTATGTCATGTAATGTCTATCCTACTTCTTTTTCAAGCAATTGTAGAGTTGCTGGTTTAATATCCAGATCTTTGAACCATTTTGATTTAATTTTTGTGCAGGGTGAAAGGTAAGGATCCAATTTCAGTTGTCTACATATGGCTGTACAATTTGTCTAACACCATTTGTTGAACAGGCTATCTTTCTTCCACACTATGCTTTTTCCCCCTTTATCTAATATCAGATAGTTAAAGGCATGAGGGCTCGTCTCAGAGTCCTCTATTCTATTCCATTGGTCTTCCATTCTGTTTTGGTACCAATACCATGCTGTTTTTGTCACTATAGCCTTTTAGTATAATTTCAGTTCAGGAATTGAGATGCCCCCTGCCTCCTCCTTCTTGCTGAGTAGTAATGTTTTGGCTATTGTTGGTCTTCTGTTATTCTATACAAATTTGAGTATTGCTTTTTCTATATCTGTGAATAATAACATAGGTATCTTGATAGGGATTGCATTAAATCTATATAGGGCTTTGGGTAAAATGGCCATTTTGATGATATTGACTCTACCTAACCATGAACATGGAATGTTTTTCCATCTACTCAGATCTTCTATAATTTATTTTTTTAAAGTTTGAGAATTTTCATTGTATAGGTCTTTGACATCCTTTGTGAGATTTATGCCCAAGTATTTTATTTTTTTAGAGGAGATGGTGAAAGGTACAGGTTTCCTAATTTCTTCTTCAGTGTCCTTGTTGCTGTAGTATAGGAAATCTAATGATTTATTGGTGTTAATCTTATAACCAGCCACTTTGCTGAAGTTGTTTATAACTTCCAGAAGCCTTCTGTTTGAGCTTATAGGGTCTTCTAGGTAGAGGATCATGTCATCTGCAAATAGAGACAACTTGACTTCTTTACCTGTTCGAATTCCTTTGATTTCTGTCTCTTGTCTGATGGCTCTGGCAAGAATTTCAAGGACTATATTGAATAAGAGTGGTGAAAGTGGACAGCCTTGTCTTGTTCCTGAATTAAGAGGAAATGCTTTCAGTCTTTCACCATTGAATATAATGTTTGCTATGGGTCTGTCATAAATGGATCTTACATAGTTAAAATATCTTCCCTTGATCTCTATCCTCTCCAGGGTTTTGAGCATAAAAGGATGCTGAATTTTATCAAAGGCCTTTTCTGTGTCGAATGAGATGATTATATGATTTTTATTTTTAATTCCATTTAAGTGTTGTATTACACTTATTGATTTGTGAATGTTGAACCAGCCCTGTTTTCCAGGAATGAAGCTCACTTGATCATGATGTATTATCTTTTTAATGCACTTTTGGATCTGATTAGCTAGAATTTTATTAAGGATTTTTGCATCTATGTTCATCAGGGAAATTAGTCTAAAGTTTTCTTTTCTTGATGAGTCTTTGTTAGATTTTAGTATGAGAGTTATATTTGCTTCATAAAAAGTGTTTGGTAGTGCTCTGACCCTTTCAATTTCATCAAAAAGCTTATAGAGGACTGGTGTTAATTCTTCTGAAAACATTTGGTAGAATTCTGCCATGAATCCATCAGGTCCAGGACTTTTCTTTTTTTGGAAGGCTTTTGACTGCTGCTTTGATTTCAGAACCTGAGATAGGTTGTGAAAAATCAGGTGTTTAAAGATTTATGGGTTTCTCTCAGAGTCTTCTATTCTATTCCATTGGTGTTCATTCCTATTTTGATACCAGTACCATGCTGTTTTTAATACTACAGCTCTATAGTATAATTTTAGATCTGGTATTGCAAAATCAGCTCTTTTGTTTTTCTTGTTTAGTAATGTTTTGGCTATTCTGGATTTCTTATTGTTCTAAATGAATTTGAGAATGGCTTTTTCTATATCTGTAAAGAATGACATTTGAATCTTGATGGGGATTTCATTGAATCTGTATAGTGCCTTTGACAGAATGGCCATTTAAATTATATTAATCCTGCCTAACCAAGAGCATGGAGCATCTTTCCATCTTCTCAGGTTTTCTGCAATTTCTGTTGTCAATGTTTGATAATTTTCCTTGTAAAGTTCTGTTACTTCTCTTCTTAGATTAATTCCCAATTATTTTACTCTTTTAGAGGATACTGTGAATGGGACCAATTTCCTGATTTCCTCTTCTGCCCTAATATTGTTAGTGTACAGGAAAGCTATTGATTTATGGAAGTTGATCTTGTAGCCTGCTACTTTGCCAAATCTGTTTATTAGTTCTACTAGTTTTCTGGTTGAGGTTTTGGGTCTTCCAGATATAGGATCATGTCATCAGCAAAAAGGGATAGTTTGACTTCCTCCCTTCCTATTCTTATCCCTTTGATTTCTTCCTCCTGTCTTATTGATCCAGACAGGATCTTGAGGACTATATTGAATAAAAGTGGCAAAAGAGTGCATCCTTGTCTTGTTCCAAGTTTAGAGGAAATGCTTTCAACTTTTCTCCATTTAGTATTGTGCTAGGTCTTTCTGGCATATATGGCCTTCACAAAGTTAAGTTCCTTTGATCCCTGTTTCCTCTAGAGTTTTGATCAGAAAAGGGTGTTGGATTTTGTTTGAAGGCCTTTTCTGTGTCTATTGAGATGATCATATGGTTTTTGTCCTTAATTCTGTTTAAGTGATGAATCACTTTTATTGATTCATGTATGTTGAATCAGCCTTGAATACCTGGAATGAAGCCTCCTTGACCCCCTAACTCCAGCATCCTGTAATCCTGCAGACCCCAGCACCATGTGTTTGCTGCCAAGGTCTGCTGCCATCATGAGTAGTAGCCAAGCCTCCAGGAACCACAGCTACAGTGGCCTCTGAGTGTCTGGATGGATGAGCATGTTGAAAAGCTTCCTAGGCCCCCTTGTACAAGTAGGGTCACCACTGGTCTCAAAGGAATTTTTACTCCCTTGAGCCTGAGCTGCCGACTGCTGAGACTCCCTCAAGCCATCTTTCATTTTGCCTCTGGGCAAAACATTTAGCACTTTTTTTTTTTATTAGTGGTGATGTCTTTAACAACAGCTAATCCTTGGCCCCAGTTTTACTACCACCTTTCAAGTCCAAGTTTTTTAAATCCTCTACTCTGCCTTTTTATTCTGAATATCCCCATAAACCTGTCTAAAAGCAGCCAACAATATGCATGCCACCACCTGAATGATATGCTGTCTGGAAATTTCTTTCACCAAATTAAGAAGTACATTGTCTTTAAAGTCAGGCTCAGAGAAAAATCTTTGGATGTGGACAAAATGCAGACAACTTTTTAGCCATAATATAACATCAAAGTACTCTAGTCCAATTTCCAGTAGAGTCCTCCTTCTCCACTGAAACCTCTTGAGCCCTGTCTCTATTTAGCACAGTCTTTTAGGCATTCTGGTATTCTGAGCTCCCACTGGAATCATCCCTTAAGCTCCACTTACAACAATCTAAAGTGTTTCCAGCTTGCACCACTAAAATTCCTCCCACAAATTCCCCAAATCTACAAAATCTTCTAAACCACATGGCCTGGTTAGTCACAGTAACAACCCTACTTCTCAGTACCAATTTCTGTTTTAATCCACTTTTTCATTGCCATGACCCAAGGACCTGACAAGACCAATATTAGGAGGAAAAGTTTATTGGAGGGCTCATGGTTTCAGAGGTCTTAATCCATAGAAGGTCAGCTCCATGCCTTGGGGCTCAAGGAGAAGCTGAACATTGTGGGTTGGCAAGGCTCCAGAAAGCAGAGAGAGAGAGAGAGAGAGAGAGAGAACTTTAAGCCAGATACAAAATATATACCCCACAGGCCTGCCCCCCAATAACCCACTTCCTCCATCCACACTCTACCTATCAGGTAGGTATTAACTCACTGATTGACTTAAGGCTCTTATTACCCACTCATTTCACCTCAGCCTTCCTGAATTGTCACACTTGAGCATTTGGTGGACATCTCATTTTCAAACCATAACACTGGCTTTGTTCAATAGACTTGGGCCAGCACTCTCCTAGGGAGAAGGAGAATTATGTTCACCATAGTTAAGGAGAAATCACCTCTTTTTATATGTTAGCCCTTCCCCTGCTAGAAGCTTCCCTCCTTTCCTCACATTGATCTCTTTTCCAATTTAAGCATTCTCTCTCCCTTCCTGTGTTCATCACATGAAATGGATCTCTGCACTGCCTGCTTCCTGGGTGAGGCGTAAGACTATTCAGCATCTTTACTTGGACTTCATGTGTCGGGGGCTCCCCAACCAGTTGTTCACCTACATGGATTAGGTCCTCTGGCTCTGCCCTTGGACATGGATAGCCTAAATGGGGTGTTGTGGTTTGGATGTGAGGGATCCCCCCTCAAAGTTCATTTGTTAGGCAATGCGGGAATGTTCAGAGGTGGAATGATTAGCTATTGAGATGGGCAACTTCATCAATGGATTCATCCATTTGATGGATTAGCAATTTGAATGGACTACTGGGCGGTAACTATAAGTGGGCTAGAGGAAGTAGGTCACGGGGTGGGGGGTGGGGCATGCCTTAGACTGTATCTGTCCCTGGTTCCTCATTCTCATTTGTATTTTCTCTCTTGTGCTTCCTGACTGCTAGGAACTGAGAAGGTTTCCTCCACCATTCCCTTTTGCTATGATGTTCTGCCTCACCTCAGGCTCTGCACAGTGGAGCTGGCCAACCATAGACTGAGATCTCTGACACCATGAACCTGAAATAAACTTGCTCCTCTAAGTTATTCATGTCAGGAATTTTTGTCACAGTAATGAGAAGTTAACACATGAGGTTTACAGGAAAAGGAATTCAGGGACGAATTAGACAGCCATTTCATGCTCCTAGTTCTACCTGGAGCACAGATGTGCCCCTGCCCTGTTCCTTTTATCATTATCCTATAATCTTCTCTGTCTCCCTCCTTTCTGTGGCATCAGGAGCTCTGCTGTGCATCTGGACCCATCCCATGTTATCTGAAAGCCAGTGGACGGGGCAATGGGTCTGCTTGCGTTCTCCAACCTCAGTGGTCTAGCTTAACTACACTCTTTTTAAAACCAAGAACATGAATTATGCTTACCACACCCTGTAGTTCTTATAAACTTTGTGTGTGTATAATCTATTATCATAAATCAGAACCTCTGTATAGTCCAGAAAGAAATGCATTATCTTGGAGATAGAAATGAAATTATTTCTCATATTTTGCCTACTGATTATTTCCACAAAATGTGCAATGTGCCCTTATAGTACAGATTGTTCTTTCATTCAGATACCTGGTGTGTAAATCATCAGGTGCGAGAGACACACTGTCTAGTCTTCTACTGGAGTGCTTCCACCGGTCTCCTTTCCCTTTCTTACTAGTGTTCATAGCATTCCACCCACATTGCCACACCAGAAAGGGTGAAAGCATTGGAGGAAGAGATCAAGGAGCTGAATGAAAGACTGGACAACTTGAGAACATTATCTATCAGAGCAGAAGGCTGTAGGTGGTATTGGGATTCCAGTCTCATTCTCCACCCACAAACGTGATCACGGAATGTCATTGCTAGTTGGAATATTTGCAACTCTATAGTTCCAAACCCTTCATTTTAGAGTTGAGAAGTGAGAATTTGAGGGAGGTGTCAGTTTGGGATATAATATAAGTGTCTTAACCCTGTTTGTCATAGTGTCACAGGAAAGCAGAGAGGTGAAACTCCAAACCTCGGTCCTTGTGTTCCGAGGAAAGAAAATTTAAAGTCAGACACCAGAAGTCATGCAAGATAATTTTTATTATAAGTGAAAGAGAGGTGAAAGTAAAGTAAAAGCAGAATAGAGAGCACTCTCAAGAGAGAGAGAGAGAGAGAGAGAGAGAGAGAGAGAGAGAGGGCTGTCTCTGAGCAGACAATGACAAAGGAGACAATGCTGTCTCCAAATTTATTGCTGTTTGATGGTTGATTTGAAAATTGGGTTCCTCCTTAAGCAGCCTTTGACAATCAGGTGTTCAACTATCTTTCATGTTGGGTGGTGGAGTTTTTGACCTTAGTTGGTCCTCTCCAGAACTGTCATGGTAGCCATACTATTTAGGGGGGTTTCATTTACAAGTCAATCCCATGTTAATGTGGGCATTGGGGTCAATAGTGGTCAAAAGTTACCTCAGTGGGCCTGCACTACTAAGAAATACCCCCTTCTGAGCTAGTAGGAGACACCTGTTCCAATAGCTTTAGGTTCATCTCAACTTTTATGGGTCCTGTCAAGAGATAGTACCATAGATCCTTTGTTCTTATATTTCTTTTGCCTTTGTTTATCCTCAACATTTGTGTACTAATGTTTTCCATAGCTTATTTGCCTTGGCAGTAGCTTAAAGAAAACTTTAAGAGTAAACCTGTGGCCTTGTCAAGCATTTCACTGCTCATTGCTAGCTATTACCTAATAATAGTGTATTCTCATTCATGGATACCTAGTAACAGGTGGGGGACAGAGGAGAAAAGAGCAAGGATATTGGAAATAACATTGGTCTGGGGATTTGTGATATTGTATCAGCTTAGCCATCAAATAGCTCTGTGATTTTAGAAAGTCAATTTCCCTCTCTAAGCATCAGTATCTTCATCTCTTCCACTTCTAAAATCCCACTGGGTGATTGCTCCTCTTCTAGCATATACTGAGTTTTACAATGAGATATATATCTTTTGCTAAATAAAGAATCGCATTTAACCTGTAAACAATCTTGAGGTTGTCAGTTATCCTATTTTACAAATGAGGAGTCTGGACAACAGGTTAAGTGACTCACTCAAGGTCCTGGGGTTAAGAAATGAAAGAGTTTGAAATGTGTCTGCAAATCCCACTCAATGGGTAGAAGACAAATTGTGTGTGTGTGTGTGTGTGTGTGTGTATGTGTGTTTTGTGTGAACACCTACAAAACACACGAATGAAAGAGTCTCTTACTGCAGCATTTATTGAGGAGGGAATCTGAGAAACATTGACTTGAGTCCTGCAAGCAGATATCAGATATGAATCACAGATAAATCTATTGACTGCTGTGGCAACTGAAGTTTTTTGCAGATTGAGAAAAATAAAAGCATTTTAATATTGAGCAACCAGACACATGGTGCATAACTCTTAATTCATAGATCTCAAAGCACGTACCAATCACTCTGGCTTCATAAAATGCCTTTGCTCATCATCACTTGCAATCCCATTTCCTTAATTGCCTTCTTGAGTTAAAATATTTTTCTCCACTCCCATAAAAAAGAGGTTAAAAATAATAAGCAATATTGTAATAGGCAACTCATAACCAGAGAATTGGTTTAAAATCTATTATGACTGGTAAGCAAAGTGGAAATTTAATGAAGGCTTTTGAACAACACTTTTTCCTCAATAGACTGACAGTTTGTCATTTTTAAAAGGGATTATTTTTTGTGCCATCAATATGCTGAGTATAATGCTGTATATTCTGTCCTGTGAGGTGATTTCTCAAAGAGAACATACCTGAGGCTTCCATCTCTCAAGGGAAGATGTTAGGGGCATTCCTCCTCCTCCACCTTCTTTTACTCTTCCCCCTCTCCCTCCTTCTTCTCCTTCTTTCTGATTTCTTTCTTTTTCTTTTCTTTTTGGTCCTGGGAATTGAACCCAGATATGCTTTACCACAGAATCACATTCCACACATCCCCATCCTTTTTTAATTTTGATTTTGAGATGGGGGTCTCGCTAAGCTACTAAGGGTTGCATGAAGTTGCTGAGGCTGGCCAAGAGCTTGTGATCCTCCTGCCTCAGCCTCCTGAGATGATGGGATTATTGGTGTGCACCACTGCAGCAGTAGATTACTTCTTAAGTGGATGGTTCTTATAAAAAAGTATTCCTTAAACTTTCTTCATTGAGGAATAATTTATCTGCAGTAAAAGTGCACTGATCTTAAATTCAGTGTCTTCTGCACCCCTGTTGGCACTAATCAAACTGAGATGCAAAACAGTTTTATTAACCTCATAACTTTAGTTAAATCTTGCAACTAAAGACAACCACTGTAGTTAAGAAATATATATATAGTATATATACATACACATACATACATGTATGTGTATGTATATTTTGTCTATTCTTCAGCTTCACTTAAATAAAATGCCATGGTATTTACATTTTTGATTGACTGCTTTCAGTCAACATATGGTTTTCAGGTCCAACCATGCTGTTGTATGTATACTAGGTTTTTCCTTTTTCTTACTGAATAATATTCATGTTCTGTTCTATGAATATACCATAATTTGTTATTCATTTATCTGTCAGTGAATGTTTGGGTTGTTTCCAGGTTTTGAGTGTTATGAATAAAATAGTACTATGAATATTCATGTATGCATGTTTGTGTGGATTATGTGTTCATTTCTCTTGGATATAAACCCAGAAGTTAAATCCCCGCATTACAGGATAGGCGTGTGAAACTTTTGCATCCTGATCCTACCTATAAAACAATGACTAAGAGATTTGCTAATGTTTCATTAAATATGTTTGTAATGTTGGGTCAGAATAGTTCTGATAACCAGGATCTGATTTAGTTTTTGAGGAGCTTGACTTTGAGTCCACTTGGGTCATGGAAGACGTTCCTTTAGCTAGATACATGGTCACTTATTAATTATTTGTAAATTTATCAGTAATTTGTTGAGAGTCTAAAATATCTAAGCCTTAAGTGCAGGGGATACAAAGATATATGATTTGTTTTATTTTTTTTCCACATTTTTAAAATTGGTGCATTATAGTTGTAAATAATGATGTGATTTTTTGTTACATATTCATACACGCACACAGTGTAACAGTATAATTTGGCCAATATTATTCCCCAGTATTCCCCCCTTCCTTTCTTCCTTCTTTCCTTCCTTCCTTCCTTTCTTTTTTTTAAACTTCTTTTTTTTTATTTAAAGAAAGAGGGACAGTGAGAGAGAGAGAGAGAGAGAGAGAGAAAGAATCAATTTTATTTAGTTTTTCATGTGACCTTTGTTGCTCCAACACTCTGTTGTGTATGTGGTGCTGGGATTTGAACGCACATACTTGTGCATGCCAGGCAGGTGCTGTAACCTCTGAGCCACCTCTCCAGCCCCCTTTCCTTCTTTCTTACCTTTTGGTCCCTTTCCTATACTGATCTCCCTTTAATCAACCCCAATCTTTGTTTTTGTTTTATCTCTCTGGCTTTTGCATATAAGAGAAGCATATGACCTTTACACTCTGACTTTGATTTATTTCACTCAGCATGATTGTCTTTAGTTCCATCCATTTTTCTTCACATGGCATAATTTCGTTTTTCCTTATGGTTGAATTAAACTCTCTCCTTGGAGAGACAGAGAGAGAGAGAGAGAGAGAGAAAGAGAGAGAGAGAGAGAGAGAAAATAAATTTTATTTAGTTTTTCATGTGGCCTTCATTGCTCCTACACTTCCTTGTGTACATAGTGCTGGGGTTCAAACCTGCATCCTTGCACATGCCAGACAAATGCTACAACTGCTGAGCCACTGCTCCAGCTTCTTTGCTCAGACTCTTGATATTAGCAGGGAACATCGTAAGGGCCCTTCTCTCCATTCCTTATAGACATCACCACCATTTCCCTACTTTCCGCTGAAGAACAGCAGTTTCCCTCTTTCTACCCTGAGGTACTAAGGGAAAAAAACACAAATCAACAAAACAAAGTCTCTTTCCAGACTATTGGCTTTTTCCATTCTCTGTGCTCTATCAACAAATCTGCCAAGGTCTTACCTTCTGGCACCTGAGAGATGACTGTTTTTCTAGGTTTACCATCTCACTTGACAAGTTGAAAGTCTCCAGCGGGAATGATAAGGACAAAATTTACAGCTTATTAGCAAAACTGCTACTCCATCTCTGTTGGGTTCTTCTTCTTCTTCTTCTTCTTCTTCTTCTTCTTCTTCTTCTTCTTCTTCTTCTTCTTCTTCTTCTTCTTCTTTTAAAGAGAAAGAGGGACAGAGAGAGAGAGAGAGAGAGATAGAAAGAATCAATTTCAATTTTATTTAGTTGTTTTATGTCACTTTCATTGTTCCAACACTTAGTTGTGTACATGGTGCTGGGGTTCAAACCCACATCCTCGTGCATGCCAGGCAAGAGCTGCAACCGCTGAGCCACCCCACCAGCCCCGTTGTATTCTTTTGGTGGTCTCTTCCTCTCTGCTTTTGCTTTGTCCCCAATGCTTTGGTTACCAGTATGAAATATTGTTAAAGAATGATTAAAGAATGATGTATTCTTATTTATTTCCTAGGATGATCTTTCTGCAGCCTGAAACAAAACCTGGGTTCCCCAGCCAGGTCAGTGAGGTGTGGATGGTGCTCACCCGTTCTTTCCATCTTCACTTGTGACTCCACAAGGGAAGTGGCTCAAATTAGAGCAGAAAGTATTGAGTTAGCAACATGCAAGGTCATGTCTACCCAAGGGAAAAGTCAAATTACCTTCCCAAGGTAGTCCTGAAGCTTAAAAATACATTTGCATGATAATAGCAGAACATTTATTTATTCATCAAATATTTTCTGTGCTCTTGTTATATGTCAGGTGTTTTTCTAAAAGCTGGGGAAACAGAAATCAGTAATATTTGATTCTTACTCTCATAGAGTTCTCAGTTTAGATGGAGACATGAATGGGACACATCACATGGTATTGATTTATTAGAGTCATATACAGGGTGTGCAAGAAGCAGCAGTCGGTTCATATAATCACTGGGAAGGGTAAGGCAAGGTTGCCAAGGGGCTGAAGACAGGTGGGAGTTCAGCAGGTGGGTTTCTGGGTAAAAGCCACCTATTGTTCTTTTCCTGACCTTTATGCATATGTGAGCACTGAGGCTCCGGTAGGAGAGGTGCCTTTAGAAGTGGAGAAAACGAGAAGACATAATTTTCCCATTTTATACTATGCCTAATATTAGGCCAGTGAGAATGAAGCATGTACTTATGGTGAGTAGAAGTGGCAGATTTTTTTTTCAAAATAAATATTTTTTCAAAATAATATTTTTTCAAAATAAAGATCACAAGGATGCAGACTATGTGCTGACTTCTGGTAAGAAGAGTTTTGGGTAGCCTGACACCTGGAGAGGCCCTGCCACCATTGAGTGCCATTGCTGCTGCCTGTGTTCAGAGGGTCATTGGACATTGTTGCATGGTATTCACTGACTTTTATGTTGGAAGAGATCTTATCAAGAGATTTTCTAGCCCTCCAATTTTAAAGTTGAAGAAATTGAGTATCTTGCCTAATGTCACACTACTCAACCAGGATCTGTGTGCAAGACAACTGGAGTGATAGTAATGGTGACAAAGGTAAATGATCAGTAATTTGGACTGTGGCACCTCTGGAGAGTGAGGGAGGGCAGGAAGGGGGCTGCATTTCATCAACACTTAGGAGAAAGTTGAGGTGAATTTTGTAGGAGATGCATGTGGCCATCAGCAATACGTTGCTACCATCTTTCATTCTCACCGACTGGGCTCAGTTTGAGCAGCTGTAGTTCTTTGAAATCTTAACCACTCCTTTTGTCTGGATTATAATATTTATTTTCAAAGAGCAAACCCATTTCTGGAGCCCTTCACCACCTTTTGAAGCCTATTTCAGCTTCCCCTGCTAGTTGATTGGAGGTCAGGGGTTAATCCTTCATTGCCTGGACAGTGCTTCTACGACCCTTTAGCCTTTCTAGTGGGAGATGTTGTTGTGACTCTTCCTCTGAGGTCACATTCTATGGGAATAGCAGTATTGGGAAGATAGAATCCTAGCAATTTAGACCTGGAATCCAAACAATGTGACAGTGATATAGAGAAAAAGAGAAGAGGTTATGGAATACATCTGAGAAGGGCCTGATCTGCTTTCTTTTTGTTGAACTCTAATGGTGGTCTCATATCTCTCTTCATGAGATATATGCTTGGATATATGCCTGGGTATATTTTGAATAACTACAACAACAACAACCACAATGTTGTATAGAAGATCAAAAGACAATAGTGAATTAAACAGGACATTAAACAAGGTAGATGCTTGCCTCTCTTTCTGATAAGGTCTGGGTAGATGGTTTAAGGATATGACACTCCAGGGCATCAGAGACCCAGGATCCTTCTGCCTTTTTGCTTGACCTTGTGTGACTGTGACCTCATGGTCCTTGTGTTCTAGGTTGTATGAGAACAGGAAAAAGAAGAGGCGAAGGTGCACTCACATGCTTTCTTTTAATGATGGTGAATGAAAGCAGCCATTTGACTGCCATCACTCATATACCAATGCTTCACTGAAATGGAGTCCGGGAAATGAAGTATTTATTTCAGGTAGCCAAGCACCTAGCTAAAAACCAGGAGCCCTTCCATCAATCTCTGCCAAATGGACCTGATCTCACTTGAGTTTTAGAGTGACTCAGGCAGAAGAGTATTGTAGATTCCTTTTTACAAACAAGGGAAGTAAATATAAAAAGGTCCTAAGGGAGAGGTGACTGAAACTTACCCCAGGTTTTCTTATTAGTAGTACTGAATCTGTCCCAATGTGTTACATGGCCCCTAGTGCTCAGCAGGTACTTCACACCTAGTAAATATTCAGTAAATGAGAGTTATTGTTATTTGTGTTTCTGTAAATGTGCATAGTGTAAAATAGAACTCTTTTATTTCTTTGGATTATCTTGGGACTTCTTTTTGTTCCTGAGGTCCCCATTTCTTGTGCTGTGCATCCTTTCTCATGCTACAGGATGATTTCAGTCCCATGACAAGACTATTTCTTTCCTAGAAAGCAGAATCTACTTAAATATTGGAGTTGCTTGGATCTGAATTGCTTTCCAAAGCAAATTAAGCCAATGGTGTATGAAAGACAATGGATACACCCATTTTTTTTTTTTTTTTTTTTTTAAAGAGAGAAGGACAGTGAGAGAGGGACAGAAAGAATCAAATTTCACTGAGTTTTCCACCTGGCTTTATGTTGTTCTGACACTTAGCTGTGTACGCGGTGCTGGTGTTTGAACCCGTGTACTTGCACATGCTAGGCAAGTGCTGTAACCACTGAGTCACCACTCCAGCCCCAATACACCTGATTTTTAATAATTGGATGGGTTTTCTCATTTTGACCTTCTTTGTCAATTCAGTGCAGTATAATTAAATCATGGTAAGAGGGACATTCTGTTAAATGTTTTTTCCAGCCCCCAGCCCTCTCTTCTGCAGCAGAACATTGAGAGATTCTCTTTTCTGTCTGCATGAGGTAGCCAATGTGCAATGGATTAATAGATTTGTCTGAGTTCCAGTTCTGTGGGACTGAAGGTTGTGAGATGATAATAAGAAAAGGGTTAACATAAGTGGTCAAATCATTGAATTAATTGACTGATTAACTTATGTAAATCTGGCCCAAGAGGTGGCTCACAGCAACTGAGTGCTGTGTGAACTACATGATCTCTTTATTTTGCTTTTTAAAAAATTACCTTTTCCTGTCACTGAGAGTGTACCATGGACACCAAATATTAATTCTCAGAAATCAAATGTATTGTTTTACACTTGTTAATCTTTCTGTAGCCATCTGGAGATTATCTCACTGGAAGAAAGGCCTTGCAGTCTGTATTTATACATATATTTAAAAAGCCATTTTTAAAAAGTCATAATGTTATTTTCACCATAAGATTTTCTTTCCTGTTGAGTTTTTGTTTATGTCTTGCCAAAGGAAATATAAGTATAGAGTGTTTTGAACAAAAAAAGCACATGTATATAGAAGTAGAGTATCTTTATGGTTTAGATATGAGATGTTCTCCAATATCTTATGTGTGAGACAATACAAGGAAGTTTAGAGATGAACTGATTGGGTTGTGAGAGTCTTAACCTGATCAGTGCATCCGTCCTCTTGAATGGATTAGCTGGGTGGTAACTGCAGGCAGGTGGGGGTGGCAGGAGGAGGTAGGTTACTGTGGGTGTGCCTTTGGGATATGTATTTTATACCTGATGAGCACAGCTCTCCCTCTGCTTCCTGATTGTCATGTTCTGAGATGCTTTCCTCTCTCATGCCCTTTTGCCCTGTTGTTCTGCCTCATATCTGGCACAGAGCAATGGAGTCACTGTCAATGGACTGAGACCTCTGAAACTGTGATTTCCAAATATACTTTTCCTCCTCTACAGTGTTCTTGTTGGGTCTTTTGGTCACAGTAGCAATAAAGATGAATAAAACAGTATCTATTTATTGAATTGAGTCATTTACTTCTACCTTCCCAGACACTTTGCAAAGAAGTGTGTTATTTCCAAAGTAGTGAAGCTATATTTCCAAAAGCCTTGACCATTGCTTTACATGATGGGAACTATGAGCTCAAGAACCCAATCTATGTGAGCAATGGTGGTGAGAGCTGGTTAAGACCCTGGAGCTGGCCCCAGCCTGTCTGCATTTGAAGCTCAGCCGTGTCTCCTTAGGCAATTTGCTTAATTTCTCTGTCTCAAATTACTATCTGTAAATTAGGGTTGACAACAATAATACCTAACTCGTAGGGCTTTGAGGATTAAATATAAGCATGTATTACACTTCGACAGTGCCTGCCACATAATAATAGCTGCATCAATGACTTGCTATAACCTCTAAGGCAAGGTTTTTACTTGACATGAACATTAATGAAAGACATATAACCCCTCTCCCCTACCACCACCTGATGACCTGAAAAGTACACAGTCCCCTCACCAAACAGCCGAATCCAGTTGCTGACAGTGCCATATTTTCTCTTTTCTTTTCAGATGGCTGTTGTGAATAGAGATCACATTGGAATTGTCTTGAGTGAGGGCTTTCAAGTCAAACAGCTCAGGGCTTATATTTAGCTTAGTCACTTATAAATTGTGTGACATTGGGTACATACTTGCCCCTTCTCAGCTACGGCTTATTTTCTAAGGAAGGATCATTGGTGGAATTAAATGAGGGAAAGTAGTATGAAAAGCATTTTGTTTTATATCTGAAACATGTTAAATGGTCAATAAAAGGTAGCTTTTTTTTTTTTTATTGACGTGGCTAAGTCTTGGAGGGAGATCATCCAAGACCTTGGGGTGAAAAAAAAAGATTGGCTGCTTGTTCCCTTTATGTCTCAGGGTGTAGAGCTAATTTAAAAACTTAAACAAATTGCTGAAATAATCAAAGTATCAGAAAGCTACTATTGTTAATTGCACGTTAACTAATTAAACTCAATTATTTAGAGAACATGAGAAATCTTTAGACAGATTAGACCCAATTATAGCTGAAGTATAAGTACATGAACATCCCAATTCACAGCATGTGCAGAAATTTCACTGCAGGGCTATGTCTACATACACAATAAAAAGATCTACATTCTTCTAAATCAACAGTTTGATGGAATTATTTTACTTTTCAAACAGTTGATTTTCTACCATGTTACGCACAAACCAAGGTATAAATTAAACTATGCACACGTTTAAATGCAAAAATCACTATTGTTGATAATGTGTCCCTAGTTTTGTACAACGTACTTGTAACTATTGTAGGATGGGAACATATTTATATGTACAGGTTGTCAGGTAGCTGTAACATCTATTATATTTTGCATAATGTATCACATGAACAAATATTTATTGCATTTTATATGCAAAGTAGCATGATCTGTCGGGAGCCATGCTAGGAGGCAGGTGTGGAATGGCGCTGGGACCTACTTGCAGTGGCAGGATGGCTTAGGGGAGGTTAGAGTGTTTGTGCGGTGGCTGCTGTGTGGGGACATGTGGACGCCGCGCCATCCTGGGCTGATCGCAGGGAGTGGTTTGTGTGGTCGCTGCGTGCACCGGCTGCTCGGTGTCCCTATTGGCTGTGCTTGGCTGTAATTTCCTGTTCCGTGCGTAAAAATGTAAGCACACTTCCTGTTGAGAGAGAGAGAAAGAAAAAAAGACAGAGGAGCTTGTAATAACAAAGTTTACTTGCCAGCGCGTCTCCGGGTCCTTCTTGCTGGCGAGAGCGACAAGTGGTGCCGAAACCTGGGACTTCGGGTGCTGGGAGGAGCCACCCATTTCTGTCCTCGGACAGGGAAAGATCCTAAGGGACGAGAGAGAAAGATTTCCAGTATGGGAAACGAGATATCTAGACTTAAGATGGAGGGACCTCTAACTAACCTCCTTAAGGCAAATGGCACGCCGCTGAAGACAAGAACGGCGCGGGCGTTTTTGAAACAAGTGCAGGAGATAGCCCCCTGGTTTCTAGAGGAAGGGTTACTGAATGTTCCGCAATGGGAGCATCTGGGGGAAGAACTTAAGAGACACCCAGAGACCACACCCGGAACGCTAGCAGTTTGGTCTCGGGTGCGGAGTTGTTTCACTTCGCGAAGGGACAGTCTGAGGCTAGCTGTCCGGCAGGGAGAAGAGATTTTTGAGCGGGTCAAGGAAGAGTCTCTTAGGGGACCTTTATGGGATCTGAGCTCAAGTGAAGGCTCAGAGGGATCCTCAGATAGCGAGCTAGATGAACTAGAGAAACGGGGGAGACATAGACAGGACCGAAAGGACTTAGAGGCTCTAAAACGGCTAGTGGCGCTAAAACAGAAAGACCTTCAGAAGGCTGTGGCGCAGTTAAAATTAAAAGAGGAAGCCACAGCGAAACCACAAACTGAAACGGAAGGAGCAGCTGCGCTGTTCGTTAAATTCCCCAGAGGGGGCATAACGGGCCCGGGCCAGGGGCTCCACCCATAAGTCCAACAGCGCCACCCTATGAGTGGCCCCCGCCTTATAGAGAAAGCTGCAAGCAAAATTGTCTCAATCAGGTCTGTTACTGTGCCAGATGTAAAGATAACCAATGGAGAGAAATTCTTGGCCCAGATAAGGGATTTTTTCCGGTGTTGGAGGATCAGAATCAGGTTAGGTATCATCAGCCTCTGGATTTTAAAATAGTAAAGCAATTAAAAGAGGCAGTTTGTTCATATGGGCCTAATGCAGCCTTTATTCTTTCCTTGGTAGAGTCCTTGGCTAATAGTTATCTCGCTCCTGATGATTGGTCCAATTTAGCTAGGGCAGTGCTATCAGGAGGACAATATTTAGAATTCAAAGTTCAAAATCAGGATTTCTGCATGGACACTGCCGGAAGGAATGCCGCTGCAGGAAACTCTCAATAGAACATAGAAATGTTGACAGGCACAGGACAATATCTAGGAGCCGCAGCACAAAGCGGCTATCCTCCTGCTGTATACCTGCAGATATCAACAGCAGCAGTGAGGGCATGGAAGACCCTGCGAGGGGCTAGAGATTTGCAGGGACAGATGTCTAAAGTGTTGCAGGGGCCTGAGGAACCGTATGCGGACTTTGTGGATAGATTAATGCAAGTGACAGGCAGAGTGTTCGGAGATGTGGATCAGGCGATGCCGCTAGTCAAGCAACTAGCTTTTGAGAATGCAAATAGGACATGCAAAGAGACTATTAGGCCATGGAGATCAAAGGACCTATCAGCATATATTAAGGTATGCAGGGAGATTACAGGGACTATGATTCAGGAACAAGTTATGGCCACCGCCCTGGCACAGGCGCTGCATGCTGCGGGCGGAGCTAAGGCTAAAAGTTGCTTCCTGTGTGGTCAGGAAGGTCACCTGAAGAAAAATTGCCCAAGGCGAGTGACTCCATTAGAGCAGCAAACGACACCGCTGCCATCTTCATCTGTAAAGCTAGGAGGGTTCACACCTAGAACTCAAGGGGGTCCTAAGCCGCAGTTATGCCCCAGATACAGGAAAAGAAATCACTGGACTAGTAAATGTCGATCTACGGCAGATATTGAGGGGAATCCCCTTCCTGCCAATAAGTGGGGTAATCCAAAAAACGGGAGACAGGGCCCAGCCCCCTGGGGCCCGAGGCAAATGTACGGGGCGGTCATGACTTTACCTCAAGTACCTCGGCAAATGTTCCCGCCGACAGAGTCCGGAGGGCCACCTCCGGATCCGCAGGACTCGACATCTGTGCCACCACCAGATTGGTCCTAACCCCGGAAATGGGGGTACAAGCTGTCCCCTCTGACCTTACACAGGGACCACCAGAGGGCACGGTGGGGTTAATTCTTGGTAGAAGCTCTGCCACCCTGAAGGGCATTATTGTTCACCCGGGGGTAATTGACTCAGATTTTGTAGGGAAAATCAAGATTTTAGTTTCATCTCCTAGAGGCATTTCGGTCATTAACCCAGGAGACAGGATTGCACAAATTCTAATCCTACCTAGTGAACACAATAGGTACCCATCCACAGGCAAACAGAAAACTGGAGGATTTGGTTCTACAGGGCTAGATTTAGCTTGCTTAACCATGGATATGAAAGACATACCCATGACAATATTAAAAATCAGGGGAAAGAAATTTTGGGGATTATTGGATACTGGCGCAAACAAAAGCATCATTAATGCCTCAGATTGGCCAAAGCAGTGGGTGCTAGTCAAAGCTAATCAAATGCTGAAAGGCTTAGGGGTGGCCACCAGCCCGGATATCAGTGCTTCATTGCTTGATTGGAAAGATAAAAAAGGCCATAGGGGGATTTTTCAACCTTATGTTTGTTCCCTCCCCATAACTTTATGGGGGAGAGATGTCCTTGAACAAATGAACATAGTGTTGACCACAGAAAGGCTCTATAGCAAAAATGCCAATAAAATGATAATGGGCTACACACCAGGCCAAGGCCTAGGTACCAAAGAACAAGGGATTTCTGAGCCGTTGTCTATGGGAAGCCAGGTTTTTCCCCAGCGGCCACTGAGGCAATAAAAATTAAATAAAAGGATAACAAGCCACGATGGGTGCCTCAGTGGCCACTAACAAAAAAAAAGTTACAAGCAACAAGACAGTTGGTGAAAAAACAATTTAAAGCAGGGCGTTTGCGTAAGTCAATATCTCCTTAGAACACCCCTATATTTGTAATAAAAAAAAATCTGGTAAATAAAAACTGTTACATAACTTACGACAAATAAATGATCAGATGGCTCTTATGGGGCCCATACAATTGGGTCTACCAGTTGTAACTGCTCTACCAAAAGATTGGCCTTCCATAGTCATTGATATTAAGGATTGTTTTTTCTCTATACCTTTACATTGTGATGATACTCAGAGATTTGCTTTCACTTTGCCAGCTATTAATCACGCAGAACCAGATGATAGGTATGAGTGGACCGTGCTCCCTCAGGGCATGGCCAATAGTCCAACTATGTGTCAGATGTATGTTAGTAAGGCCCTTAAGCCTTTTAGACAAAGGTTTCCATCTGTTCATTGTTATCATTATATGGATGATATCCTAATATGTGCTAAAGACTCACAGAATCTTCCACAGGCATTGACCTTTCTACAGCAACAACTGGCTACATGGGGGTTGATTGTTGCCCCGAAAAAGATTCAATTAGAAAATTTAAAAGAGTATTTGGGGCTACAAATTTCTAATACTATGATAAGACCCCAAAAAATGCATATCCGCAAGGATCATCTCCGTACGTTAAATGATTTCCAAAAGCTTTTGAGAGACATTAATTAGATAAGGCCATATCTAAAAATAACCACCTCAAAATTAAAGCCGTTGTTTAACATACTTCATGGAGACCCACAACTGGATTCTCCAAGAAAATTGACACCTGAGGCTGTTAAAGTCCTACAACTAGTAGAACACAGGTTAGCTCTGACTACGGTAGACAGATGTAATCTAAAAAAACCAATATATGCCATAGTTATTCCCTTTCCAGGATCACCCACAGGAGTATTATGGCAAAGAGGGCCTCTACCTTGGGTTTATCTACCACATGCTCTTGCACGGGTCCTCACCCCCTACTGTCTAACAATAGCTAACGTAACAAAAAAGGTAATGATGACAAGTCAGCGAGTTCTGGGCATGTTGCCTAAAACTTGCATAGTGCCTTATGATAAAAAACAGCTAGACATCCTAGTTAACACGGTGGATAAATGGGCTATTTTGACCACCGCTTACCCCGTTAGTTTTGATAATCACTATCCTTCACATCCTTTAATTGATTTCTGCAAAGATACCCCACTCATATGGCCAAAGACATGTAGATCAAAACCTTTGCCTGGTGCCACCACTGTGTATACTAATGGTAACAAGCAGGGGACGGGAGCCTATGTCATTGATGGCCAAGTTACCCCTGTAGTGGTACCCGCCGCTTCGGCCCAGCAGACTGAGTTATTAGTGCTTGTCACTGTGCTACAGAGGTTTCAGGATACTCCTATCAACATAATCTCAGACAGTAAATATGTGGTTATGGCTGCCAAACTAATCGAAACAGCCATTCTTTCTGTCGGTCAATCGCCCATCATTAATTTAATGATGAGCCTACAAAAAACAGTACTAAACAGACATGCTCCTTTCTATATTGGTCACATCAGAGCTCATTCAGATCTACCAGGTCCCATGACAAAAGGAAATAAATTGGCTGATGCTCATGCAAAATTTGACCTTACAGCGACTATACAAGAGGCTAAAAAATATCATAGTAAGTGACATGTAAACTCTCTCACTCTAAAAATGTGCTTTAACATCTCCAGGGCAGATGCGCGTGATATAGTAAAGCAGTGTGCAAATTGTTCTGTACATCTCCCTACACCCTCATTGGGGGTAAATCCCCGAGGGTTGCTGCCTAACCATATATGACAAATAGATGTGACTCATATACCCAACTTTGGTGTACAGCAATTTGTACACTTAAGCATAGACACTTGCTCTGGTGCCATCAATACAACTCCCCTGCGAGGAAAAAATACAAAAAATGTTATAACCCATTGCTTACGCAGCTTTGCCTGCTGGGGCGTCCCTAAGGCTATAAAAACTGATAATGGTCCTGCTTATACTTCTAAGGCTTTCCAGAACTTTCTGACATGTTATAATATTCAACATACCACTGGTATACCCTATAATCCCCAAGGCCAAGGTATTGTAAAAAGAGTTCATCTGACCTTTAAACTTACCTTGCAAAAAATAAAAAAAGGGGGAATAGGGGAGGGTTACAGTACACCAAATGACTTAACTAATTTAGTTTCCTTTATTTTAAATTTTTTAACTTTGGATGAGGAGGGCATCTCTGCTGCAGAGTGGCATTGGGGACGCAAAAAAGACAAACTCATGACTGTTAAATGGAAAGATATTCTTACGGGGCTGTGGAAAGGCCCAGACCCGGTGCTCCGATGGCACCGAGGTTCGCTTTGTGTTTTTCCTCAAGATGCCAAAACTCCAATTTGGGTCCCAGAGAGGCTCACCCAGAGGATGGAAATGGAGCCTATGCCTGTTGACAGCGCTGGTGATAATGAGTCTGCACGCCCAAATCGAGACGACGGCGAAGGAGGTCCAACTGTGGGCACTGGTGACAGCATGGCCACAAGTCATGCCGCTCACCAATGAGTCTGACCACTTTTCTTTACAACTAATGCTTCCACAGGCTTACCTTTCACAATGTATAAGTCAGATACTGCAAGCTTTAACAATGTCAACAACCTTACAGGACAATTGGCAACAGCTCTTCAAACACAGAATCAGATCAATGGACATCTCTATACTGGACTACTTATGGTCAATCAGAGAGTGGACTTACTGCAAGAGCAGGTGGGCATATTATCATCAGCAATCACCGTTGGCTGTGTTCAACATCATGCAGGACTTTGTATAACTCCAGTGGCATATAACAACTTGACTTATGCTGCCAACCTGTCTTGGGAATTGGGAAAGATGCTAAATGGTACTTGGGACAGGAGATTCCTGAACCTGACTCGGCTTTTGCGCGCGCAGATTATAACTTTAAATGCCACCAAGGTTGAAATTGGTACAGTAGCTGATTGGATGCACAAGCTAACAGCATCTATCTCCTTCCTCAAAATTTGGGCTGGCATTATATGCTTGGCCGGGTTGCTGTTCGTGGGCAATGCACTCCTATTGAGGTGCGTCTGCCAGATAAGGCAGCAACATCGCCAACAACGAAAAGTCATGGTCCAAGCCATGATGGCTCTTGAATCTGGTACTTCTCCCCAGATATGGCTCAGTATGCTAGACCGGTAGTCAAAGACAGGTAAGACTGGTCTCACTCCATAGCAACCTAAGACAGGGGCTCCTCGGCCAGGAGGGGTATCCGATGACGGGTAAGCATGGATAGTGAAGATCGGCAACCTAAGACAGGCACGGTCTGAGCCTTTAAAAAATAAAAAAGGGGGAGCTGTCGGGAGCCATGCTAGGAGGCAGGTATGGAATGGCGCTGGGACCTACTTGCAGTGGCAGGATGGCTTTGGGGAGGTTAGAGTGTTTGTGCGGTGGCTGCTGTGTGGGGACATGTGGACGCTGCGCGATCCTGGGCTGATCGCAGGGAGTGGCTTGTGTGGTCGCTGCGTGCACCGGCTGCTCGGTGTCCCTATTGGCTGTGCTTGGCTGTAATTTCCTGTTCCGTGCTTAAAAATGTAAGCACACTTCCTGTTGAGAGAGAGAGAAAGAAAAAAAGACAGAGGAGCTTGTAATAACAAAGTTTACTTGCCAGCGCGTCTCCGGGTCGTTCTTGCTGGCGAGAGCGACAATGATCAACTCAGAAAGAAACTTAAAGCAATGCTTTAAAAACTTGTCTTAAATAAATAGGCGATTTTTTATTTTAACTCAGTTCAAATAATTACCCAATAGTGAAAGCAACTCTTTCTGATAGGACGTGATGTGCAACGTGATGGGGAAACAGTTGAACTCTACCAAGCTCTTGCCCCCTCCTCTGCTCTTTGCTTGCCTGGGTATCAACAAGGGCCTGGAGCACCGTTATTCCTGACCCTGAAAGACTATAACCTTCATTAAGAAACCACCTGGATTACTCTCAGTGGCTCCCTATGGGTTGTTGGTCCTTGCCAGTCCATCCAGGCTATTGACAAATGTTAACTAATGATAAGAATAGTTTATTAAAGAAGTCTTGGTTTTCAATTCTGGTTTTATTGTAAGTTGTTTTAGTTTTAAAAATGTCTGCATAAAAATTAGGAAAATGAAACATTTGAAACATTTATCATGAAAAATCTGAAAATATTATAAAAATGTAAGTAATATCCACATTCACTTCTTTAATTTATAAATGCTATAAATCTCATGGAATAAATTTTAGTCTTATTGTAAGGACTTTAGAAGACCTATGTCCGGAAATTAAGAGAGAACATGGAAGGACAGCTTATTGCTTTTAAGAAGCAGTGCTGATGGGGCTGGAGTGGTGGCTGGGCAGCTTCGGTATTTGCCGTGTATGCTTAGGGACACAGATTCTAACCCCAGCACCACGTGCAGTGCAAAGCGCCTGATCAATGAAAGTCAAATAGTAAGCTAAATAAAATTGATTCTCTTTCTCCCTCTCACCGTCCTCTCTTAAAAAAAAAAATAGAAATCAGTGTTGAAGCTGACAAAAGTAACACAGTATACTAAGCACTATGTTAGGCTTTCTCACATTCCTTCCTCATTACTACTGTATGAAGCAGTTTTCCCCACTGCACAGATTAAAAAAAAAAAAAAAGATGAGGAGCAATGAAGTAATTGGCTTGTCCAAAGTCACATGTTAAGTGACTGAGTGGGAAAACCAGACTCACACCTGACATGTAGCCTTCTCTCATCTGGCTTTACTCTTCCATTGTCTTTCTATTCAGTAATCCTCCACTCTGGCCAATAGGTCTATTAACTGTTCTCCAAACTCTCCATCAGGATTCTGTATACAAACATTCTGTAAGACCTATGTAAGTCCTATCTTTATTTATTTATCCATTCATTCATTCATTCATTTAATATTTATTACATACTGCTAGGTGCTACTGGGAATCATTTCCCAGCCTATGCTGACAGCCCCCTGATTGTCAGATCACCTGCTGTATATTTGTCTCCCAGCTAGATTATAAACTATTTATTCCAAAGTAATGATGGTGCTGTTCCTTTAGGGAACATTTGAAAATATGTGACAATCTTTGTTATCATGACTGCATGTAATGTCTGTGATGTATATTATAATGAGGTCTCACTGGCCTGGAATATTAAATATTGCACAATGCATGGGGTACTCCTGCACAGTGGAGACTTGTCCCATGCAAATGATTAACATTGGCTTCCTCCAGAACAGGACTGCACATGGATCTAGGAAAAAGCTCTTCCTTTTAAAAAGCTCTTTGTATTTATCAAGTCTGTCTTCTACTCATAGAAGTGTTGATTGGCTGTAATGATGATGTTTTCTTGATTAATGAAAAAGTTTAAGCAACACTTTCAGAGAGAGATTTTTTAAATAGATATAGGGAATATGATGATTTCTCAGACTTATTGAGATGAAAGAAAATTGCTTTCTGAAACAAATAGAAAGTCCTCTGTTTACCAGTATGTGAAACCTTGAGGTTATAGGAATATAAAAATTCTTTCCTTGATTAGTAAAACTCCCCCCCCTGCACAATATTTCCACAAATTCTCTTAAATAAGCTTTCAAAGTTCACCGCTCTTACTAGAGTCACTTCTACTTGCTTTATAGTTGTCAGGCCATGAATCAGGACAATGGCCCCTCTAAGATTCAAACATTTTATGCAGATTAATAAGATGATAAAAAGTACTTGAAGGGAACTACATCCTTATCCATAGCATTTACTTGTCATTTTAATTTTGTTGTCATGTCTGGTCTCCTTTCTTGTTTTTGGGGAATTCATCATCAGTTGGTTTTGGTGGGAGGCAGGGTTTCCATCTTGTCACTTCTTGGATTCCAGGGCATGAGTGAATGTTAGGCACGGACAGTCAGATCCTGTGTCCCAGGCCGTGGCTTTCAAGTGAGTGACTAAAAGATAAAAGAACAGTTAGAATTTACTCTGGGCAGCAGGAAGCAATGTCTTATGTTAATCGTGTCTGTGTTCTGCACCAAGGGTGGGAGCACATGAGCTGACTGTTCTTGGCATAGCTAGTATTTCTCCCACTTTTGGTCATCTAGATCTTCCAGATTCTCTGATAATCTTTCTTCTTTTCAGAAGCAGACCTCATACACCCCAAATGTTAGCTTGGCATTTATCTGCATACCTAGAGACTAGATTTTCCTGTCTGCAGCTAGGAGTGACCTGTGACTAGTATTGCAAGCCATGTGCATAACTTTCTTTTCTTCCTCATTCTCCTTCCATGGGCTGAAGTCTGGATGTGGTGGCTGGTGATATAAATTGCACATGAAGGCACTTAAGGAATGGAAATACAGAGAGAAGGAACTTGGGTAAGATACAACATACTTTGTGCTCCTCCTCCTCCCCACGTGAGGAAACAAATCTTCTGTGTTGTTAGAGTCACTGTCTTTGGTTCCGGTTACCAGGCAGAATCCACATACAAATTAGTATACTACCTGTCCATTTTCCAAGTCTAGACCTCCAACCTTCTGTTGTTTCATGAGCTTTCAGGAATTCCCTTTTTATTTAGAATTGTCAGAAACCATTTTTATTGTTTAGATATGTTAGTGGGAATATTTTAAATAAATATACCCCAAAATGTAGAATTGACGAAATTCAGGAAGTTGCATGGACAGCAATAGAGTCTCTTTATTCAGACCTGGAAAATTATCTTTTTTTACTCTCAGTAGTGGAACAGCGGATGGACGTAAGGTCTGTAGTTTGGTGCTTAGACTTTTTGTCTACAAAGGCAGCAACATTATGTAACTTGGTAGAAAATCCAGAGGATACTGGAGTATTTTGACAAACTTGCAAGCTTTAGTAAAGTCTTGCTAAAGAGGCCTGCTTAGCCTGAAATTGGAAAGAGATTAAAAAAAAAAAAAGCCCCACAACTTTGTGAAGAAAGGCCTTTTCTGTAGTAGTCTGTTATCCAAAGTGATTTTAGATCTAGCCATCTGGAGCCTAGCACGGCTGAATAATCTTTTTCTCAAGCTATAGTAGTGCAAACAGCAGCAGGGAAGAAAAGGACTCAGGGTAAGATAAGGGCGGAGCCAGAGAAGTCTGGTTTGTCCAGACTCCTCTCAGGCACCTCCTGCTATGTGCTCCCTGCTGAGAGCAGAAGCAGTTACTCCTCTCATAAAACAACAACAACAACAACAACCAACCAACCAACAAACAAAAACCCCTGCTGAAATGGAGCCTTCAGAAAGGAAGTCTCTTAGTGGTGCCTCTCTAGGGCATCAGCTCAAGGTGAAGACCAGGTTGCTGGAAGAGAAAAATTTCCTTGCCTGTAACTTGACAAGATCTCTGCCTTAGTTACTAGTCACATTGGTTGGTTCTGGAATTGGCACAGGAGTCACACCAATTAGAGTAAAGAAAATGTTTCTGGGATCTTCTGGAAAGGGAGCATACTTGATGTTTGGTGGTTGGTACCTAGAAATCTGCTCTTTGCCCATAGCTCTGGAAGTTCCTTGTGATAAGAGAGCCAGGGCAAGGATAAAGCCAACCCTGGGAGAGGCAGAGCAGAGAGATGGGAAACAATTGGGTGCCTTGTGAAATAGCTGAGCTGCTAGATATCAAGTCTGTCCTAAAGCTCTCTTTGACTCTGGACTATCTGGTTAAGGCAGCTAATAAATTTGCTTTGCTATTTAATGAATTTTTTGTTAGTTGCAACAGAACATATTTTAAGTCAGACATATTTTTTACACTCACATAACTTAGAAGCTTGTGTTTTAATATTTGAGATTCTGCGGTCTATCCCAATATCACTCAAACTGGTTATGACAGGTCTGGCCAATGAGACATTCTCTTAAGTGCTGAATGGGTAACACCAAGTCCAACCTTTTCTCAATAATCCATTATCTTTCTAAAAATCTTCTTTTTAACCTTTGTAGTCAGGGTTGTCAGCAACATTTCCATTCAGGGTTCTTCCTGGGGCAGTGCACTTCCCAAAGATTTGCCTCTAAACTTCCCACCTGCAACCAGAACTTCTGTTCCCATTTGTTCCAGGATCCCTTAGTGAAGTTGCCATAAAAATCACCATATTTAATGTTTCTCTCACTTTTTTCTTTGGGAAAAAATTGTAGCTAATAAATTGTTCTTTTACAAATATTACCCAACTGGTGTGCACCTTTCTTAGAAGACAAGTTTACATCATTGTCCCAACAGCAGAGCAAAATTACTGTGAAAAATCTCATTCCAAATATGGCACTGGATTTCTCTTTAACATCATCAGTTAAGATGAGTGAAAAACGACTCATTCAATAGTACTTGGATGGGAGTACTTGGATGGGAGTACTGGAGTTCATCGCACCCAATCATTTCTGTCCAAAGAGATTTCAATGGGCATTGGATCATTTCCTCAAGCAGGCACCTGTCTGAGGGCTAAATAAACTCTTTACCTTTCTGTGCTAGGGTGGGAGGTTCAAATCTGCTTGTTCATATTGAAAACAGAATAAATCAAGGGCTAAACCAAGAGCTATAATACCTGAAAGCTGTGTAAGATTATTTTGAGCAGAGAATTAAGAGCAGAATAACTTTTGATTTACTTCTTGGTCTTTTGGTCATTCCTGAAATTTCTACTTTTTTTGCTTATTTTTAAATAATTTAAAATTAGGTCTAACCTAAAGCGAATCGGCCTAAATTATAACAAGTGTCTGTTACAACAGTGAGAATTCTGTGGTACTGGAGGTGAGGTGCCTTCCTAATCCCCAAGAAATAAAGGATGTGCCGCCGATGCTGTTTACTCTCCTTGGAGCTCAATGAAGTTAGTGTTTATCCAGGGATTTTAAAATGACTTCATGAAAATATGCTTTGGAGTAAGTCATCCTGTATGCAGAAAGGAAATGCATTTTGCTTTGACACCTCTTCTTCTGCTCAGAAATTATGATCTGTGCCCTAGGCTATCAAACATCAGTGCACAAAATTATTCACAAAGGGTTTATGGTTCAAGTGGTAAATCTAGGCATGTGCAAAATGTTGACCCAAGTGAGTCAGCACAGAAAGCTTGATCTTTCAGTTTGATGAAAATGTAATTTTATGGATGTCAAGTTGAAGTTCAAAAGTGACATATCGTGTCACACAGATAAATAGTTTTGCCAAAAGCAATGCCATAATTCATAAGCACTTGTCAGGCCAATAGTAACTATCAGGCTGATTAAGCGAAGTGCTTACTAATAAATGCAGTCTTTATCCAATATTACGCATTAGTCTTTTCTGAAGAATAAAGATGGTCCTATTTAAGAACCAAAATTAGTAGTGCAAGCCAATATCCAGCATAAAGTACATATGTGCTTCTGTTGCTCTCATGAAGATTAATTTTAGAACAATACCAAACAGGAAAATAAGAATATCTGACATTATTTTCCTTCTTGGATCCCTGCAGACCAACTGGATAACAATGCTGGGAGTAAAAAAATGAATGAATGAATGAATAAATATAATATTAATAATAATGATAATAATAATAATAAATAAAGTAGCTATTTTTAAGGTATGTTAGTATTGAGGAAGAAACAGACATGGGAATAAATAACTTTCCCATTCTATCCCAGACTGGCTTCTCTGGGCTCTTCTGCAGTCCCTTGACCCATACAGACACATCTCCTGGGTCTCTCTGCATTTAGGCCCAGTCACCCAGCTGCAGACCCACAGAACTCTCTGCTGCTCTCTCAAAGCCCATGATCTTCTCTGCCATCAAACTGCGTGGTCATTTTGCCTTGGGAGACTTCTCATCCACTCTCCCTGTGGAACTGCTACTCCTTTTTCTTTTTTTTTTTTATTTTTATTTTTATTTTTTGAGCAACCTTACAAGATTTTAACAAAATAATATAAAATGTGTATAAAATGTGTAAATATTCTGGATATTGTAATTATCCCCAGGAGTGCCCCCCCAATTACCCTCCCTTATCCCTCCCTTCCCTTTCCCTTTATAGCTCTAAAAAAAGTATTAGATTATAAAGCATTACATCTTATCTGGATTTAACTCATGTTACTAGACCATCTTTCTCACTGT